>OLMO02000297.1:1689747-1707497 GCA_900291935.2 Cassiopea xamachana
AAAGGAGTGTTGTCGTCTAAAAACAACTTGCGAATCAGAGCTTGCATCCGTTTCCTACAAGGATATCATTAGCAAGCTAAATACATGCAGCTAAATTCAGACCACGTCAAAAAACTAATGCATAAAATAAATAATACATACTTAAAAGTAAAGGTTGTCCCGTATACTTTCGTACGTAGGGGAGTGCCTGTTAGAGAGGACACTTATCCTGAGCTATCGGCATGTGAAGTAGGATGGCCAGTTCCTTTCCTCGCTGCCTTTATCTCCCGAGTGTTGCCACCAGGTACCCATTTGCTGCTGGGTGAACAGTGAGCGAGCGTTCAGTCAGGGCATCGAGTCGGGCTCGAGCCGTAGACCTTCCGCATGGGAGGCATGCGCTCTAACCACTATGCTACCTCGCTCATAATACATACTTACATACTAAATAAAGATAATGAAAACATAAATCAGAATAAAGTTTCAAAAAACAAACATCAAGTTGTTTCATATGAATCTAGCAGAAATTTTAATATCCTATGAAATTGAAATACCATGAGGTGGGAGCAAAACGTAATCTAGAAGACCAATCAGTGACGTTTCTATTTTCCAATTTAATTACCTCTCTGAATAATGCAGCGTGAACTATTTCTCAAAAGAGGCTACTCTTACTTCCCAAATAGGCCAGGAATTGGAATATGAGTAGGGTTGAAAATTTCCTTAAAAAAACTCAAAAACGGGGAGTTGGAATACATGGGGTGGGTGGGAAACTTCTCTAACCACTAATAGCTATAAACTTCTCTAATTATCAATAGCTATACACTCGAACAAGCAAACTAAACTTAGTTGCACTCACAAAACTAGTAATCTGGAACACCGTAAATCTTTGAATAACACCCCCACCTATGAAATAACTTTTGCGAATAAGCACCCCCTCCAATAAGCTCCCGCGGAGCCTTATTCGAGGGAAGCATAATTGCAGAATAATGTCTTATTTCAAGAAAGCTCCCACAAGACAATAGCTAGACAGAATTACTTCTTTTGGCTGGAGACAAAAAAGCAGAAAAAAACATGATTTTAGTGATGATAATGAAGAAATTTTTATTGACTAATATAAATTTTGTTTGCGAAATAGCCTTTCGTAATCTTTATTCTAGTTGATTGAGAAAATTATGTTATTGATTTACGTTAACCTTTGAGGAAAATCCCAAACTTTGAACTATGCCCACATCCAAAAATTTACTTTTACATAAGCCCCCGTTAACTTATCCGAGAATTTACGGTAAAGATTTCCTCGATGGATATTTATCGAAAATAAGTAATGAGAGGTGAGTGGGATGAGTGGCCAAGCGGTCCAGCCAGTTCCATTAGCTTGGTTGAAGTTAAGCATGGCTGTGTACGGTCAGAAACTCGATGGGTGACCTCCAGCTGAACGACAAAAACAGCTCACTCCGACGTCCTTCGGAAGGGACGTTAAACTAGGGGTCCCATGCCTGGATGCGGCATGCATAGTAGGCCTAAATTAGCTGAAAAGGTTACGTATAACAGCCTACTCAAAATAAAGTAAACAACAACAACAACAACAAAGGTCATTATTTGAGAGGTGGGCTATGATCACAAAACTTTTCCTACTCATGTTTCTACCATATTCAAAAATTCAATACCCAGCCATGTAAAGGGGTCGAAATTTAGCTTACCAAACCTTAGAAAGTTTGAATAATCGTCATGATTTCAAAGAAGAACAATCTAAAAAAAGTATTTTATTGGCCAAAATTATACATTGTAAAGCAACCTTTGACAGTTTTTCTCATCCCTTTGCCTTTTCTAATTTCTTCTTATCCAACCTTTGCCCACCTAAAAATTCCTTTTCCCTGCCATTTAATCTTCTGTCCCAACCCCGGTTAAAAAATAGTGACCAGTCCCTAACATAACATTTCAGGACCTAATATAAGATAACACCCCAAGAGTAACCTAATACTTCAGGTTGGTTACTGATATAGGGAAGAGGTTGCTTTATATGCGAGGCCTCATGCGACCTAATCCTCTTTGGTAATGAAGATTTTAACAATATTCACAATAATAACATTCATTTTGTCTACTGGAAGGCTGGAGTGGAGCCTGGTTTCTCTGTGGCCGCGGTGGTCCGGGGATTGCCTGCGGTGCGTTGCTATAGTACATCGAAAAAATATGTTGCCATATTTGGCATAACACGGCACCATCGAAATGATGCCGTACTGCTAGAATAGTGGGAACTAATGCAGCTCTTCTAATTGTCCGATTGTGATAGTGCCAATCTGAGGTGGGCGTTGCAGGAGGCCCTTTCACGAAAGCTTCCATGCGGGGAGGGCTGCCTGTGACATGTCTGCCATCGGCTGGTGCATTGCGGGTAGTTTTGCGGTTTGTGTGGCTGTATGGAAACTGGGCTTCATTTGAACAATATATCAGCAGCACAAAGCCCCCGTTACTCATTTTGTTTGTACCAAGTTGATACTGTTACATTGAAAACACCACCTACAGTTGAGACTAGATGACTTGCGTCCTTCCTGCTGTGGGTGGTGCAGAGAAAACAAAGCGTATACCATTTTTAAGCTTAAAATTATCGTAGAAAAAAATGCAGAGAGAGAAAATCTATGCTGCAAAGATATATAGGATAATCATACCTTCCAATCTCGTCAGAATAATCAAAACATCCACAAAGAAGTAGTAACTGTTGCATGATGAATTCAGACCGTTGTATTGCCTCATCTGATGCACCTGTTTTATCAAATAGCTTATGACTGTCGGCAAACCTGTATAAACGTATAAATAATGTAGAAGGGTCAGTCCTTTCAACAATAATAGGGAGGTTTAGATCCAGTACGAGTACGAGTACGAGTTTTCAACGGCGCAACCGATTTACGCTTATTGAGAGGGAATCACCGTCAGAACTCGTACTGCAAGCAGCCGTCCAGTACGAGCTTCTCAGCAAATTTCGCAATGAACAGAAAGAATTTGGAATTGATAACATTGGCAAAAAAATGTTTGATAAAAAGGCCGCACCTACTGAGGTTCCGTTTACTCTGCTACATAAACTTCAAAGATGGGCTCTTGAAATAATCAAGAAAGCCAAAACTAAAGATACTTGGTCATGTTGTGGGATGACTGTAGAAAACATAATTTGCTTTGATAGGAATGTTATGACTTATAAAATCATACACAAACTTTTCCCAGATAGCTTCCCAGAAAAGTATAAACCAAGGTCTAGTGTTTCCAGCTAATTCCAGCTTTCCAGCCAAAGCAGGAGAAAAGCCTATGGTTTTCCAGCTGTTCCAATCACATTCTGAAAAAAGCTCATTTTCCAGCTTTTCAAGTCGGATTGGACACCCTGTTCTATAGACAGCCTCAGCGAATTATTGGGGACAACAGTCCCTGTTTCCCATGTTTTAAGGGGCTTTGATCTGCTGCAGGGGTGCTAGAGACCGGACATATGTGTTCACAAGCACAAATAATCCTATACACTTCTATACATGCTATCTGAAACAGTTTTATTCTTCCAAGGAAAGGAGAAATTCCGTAACTATGTGGAATTCAAACTGGTTTTAAACATGTGCTGGCAAAGATCAGCAATTTGCCACACACACTTGAGTCAAAGGATCTGCAGATCAACCTTGCATTACATTCCAAATTGCCACAGGGCGATTCCACATTAACTAAACCAAGGGTACATCGGCTACTAGATTTTTGCGCGGCTTTTCTTAGGCAACTACAAGCTACGGAACAAAATTGTCTCGTTTTGTGTACTGCCTTATCTAATAAATATCTACAGAGCACTGCAACCCCAACAGGCTCTATGTGGGCTTCCCAGGAACTGAAGATAGAGAATAAATTTTCCCCAAAAAGCACGTTTGCTATCGTAGAATTACCCCACATCAGATAAATGGTATCAGTGCCTGACAGGATGGTAGTGTAATGAAATGTCTTGGTGTAAACACTACTGGATATAAACACCGTTGCAAGGCATCAAAAGAGAACAAGCAAGATCTACTCATCAGTGACAAGTTGAAATGCATTTCTATTGATTTACCCCTTGTTTGTTTCCAATCAATCAATCAATCACTCAGTCAATCAAACAATAATCGATATTTAAAGTTCGGTACAACTATAGTGGCCGGAGTGATGGCCCAGTGGTAGAATGTCTGCCTCACAACCGGTAGGTCGTGGGTTCGAACCCCGGCCGAGTCATACCAAAGACTTTAAAAATGGTACTGACTGCCTTCTCGTCTGGCGCTCGACATATGAGAATGGAGTGGGAAAGTTAAACTCGAGGAGCTACCAGTGGACCAGCCCCCCGCTGTAGCTTTCACTGCATTCGTAGACACGTGTTCTAGGGCTATAGAAACGGAGATAGGTGCCGCCCTATGCGCCATTGGGCGCGGGAAAGGACTTTTACTTTTTTGACTTGACAACTATAGTTGCTAGCAACTAATTCAGACTAAGTATTAAAACAAATTAAAAACAAAGATTTGACTACAATATAAATGAAAGGAAAAACAACTTAGTTGCAAATTAAACAATGACATGCTTTGCCATCCAACCTTGCGATCCCTTTTTATGAATTTTGTCAAGGTACCAGCTCTCTTTATTTCCTCCTTTAGAAAATTCCATAGGAGACTACCTCTAAATGAGAAAGATTTTAGTCCATATCTATTTGTCTGTACTTGCGGAAGCCTGCATAGTACTTTGGTACAGAGATTGTAAGGCCTACCTTTTTCCCAAAGGTTTCCTTACGTTCCCCTTAGAGATTCTACTTATTGTTAATTTTTCTATACAATTCTTATTCTCTTACACCGAAGATGGATCCTAGAATAGGTCCGAAACGTCTGCACTTGTCATTATTGGAGCAGTATACAGTAATCAACATTTGACTTGTCGAAAAAATTCGGAATTATGATTCTCTTGATCGTTATTTTCGTTCTACGTTTGATCGCCAATCTTCGCTTCCCACAAAATTAGATGTCTATTTTTATCTGCTCTTCCTTTTGCTACTCAGCTAGATAGCTAATCTGTAAATGCAACCTAGGATTGCATACGCTCTTGTAAGTAAAGGTAGTCCCGTATACTTTCGCACGTAGGGGAGTGCTTGTTAGAGAGGACACTTATTCTGGGCCATCGGCATGTGAGGTAGGGTGGCCAGTTCCTTTCCTCGCCGCCTCTATCTCCCCAGTGTTCCCACTAGGTACCCATTTGCTTCTGGGTGAATATTGAGCGAGCATTCAGTCAGGGCATCGAGTCGGGCTCGAACCGTAAGCCTTCCGCATGGGAGGCATGCGCTCTAACCACTATGCTACCTCGCTCATATACACGCTAGTACCGGTGCCGTATAAATACGTATAAATGAGAACACCGTTACAAGGCATCATACAAATCTAAGACAAAATGAGCCTGCATAAGAGTGTAACGATTTCGTGCCTGCAATTCGCGTGTTCGTGTACATTAATGAGCCCTTGGGTTAGGGTGACTCTACTCCATAAATCACCTCTATTTACCTCACAACCCATTCGATAAATCCCTACAATAATCCACCCGCCTAGACTTCTCTTATCGTCACAGTTTCCTTGTTTTAACTACACAACTAGCCCTGCATTGTATACAACTTGGACTATAGTCTAAACCATTGCTTGTTTACTATGACGTTGTGAAAGCTAGATGAAACCAACAAATTAGAAGACCAGAAGGAATAACACTGATAACACAAAATTGACTCAGACAAAGAATTTCAAGACTTATCCTTATAGAAAAAACAAGAGATTTGCAGACATTATTAGAGCTTAATATCAAGAAAACCGAAATTAAAACTCCCTTATTGACATGAATGTGAGATTCAATAAGACTAAGACAATAAATGTAAAGGATTTACCTTTGAACATAATCACAAAATTCAGAGGCCACTGGCAGCACATCATCCATTAGTTCATAACAGTCTTTCAAAGACTTGACGTGTTGTGCAAGAACTCTCCAGTATAAAGTCAGTTCAGGTCCTAACTCAGAATGTTGAATTAAAACACTTCCAGAGTCTGAGGATACTTGTGGAGATGCTTTCAAGGCTTCAATGTGCTTCTTCAGACCATCAATTGATTGATCTGGAAAGAGTTAAGGATTCCTGCATTAATCTAATGCATATCAAGAGAACACATTTAAAATCTAAAGAGCTACTCTAAAAGCCATAATAAACTGGGGGTTAAAAATAGAGGGGGGTTAAACATGTGAACATCTAGGAAGCAGTTCCTACAAATGTCTGTTCTTATGATGCACTAACATCACCTAAAAACAGTAACACAAAAGGCAGGATGAGAAACTGAGTTTTAATGCAATCCTTTCATTCACATCTTAAATGACCAACTTGAATTTGAAGCAACTCCAAAATTGCTAAAATCAATAAATGGGGGGTCAAAATAAGAAGAGGAGGTTTTCAACTTTACCAAAATTAATAAACATCCCCCCTCATTTATTATGGGTTTTAGAGTATGAAGCTGAGCTTTTGATAATAGAGTAAGCTGCTGATCTAGAATAGGAGGCAGCTATGTCCCTTGGGGGGCCACTCATTATGTGTATTGTCTTTTATGTCATTTCAAGTCAAAGTAGATGGCAGTTTACTGGAGTGATGGCCCAGTGGTTACAGTGTCTGCCTCACAACCAGAAGGTTGTGGGTTCTATCCCAGGCCAAGCCATACCAAAGACTTTAAAAATGGTACTCACTGCCATGTCATCTAGAGCTTGATGTATTTGAATAGAGTGGGGAAGTTAAACATGCAAAGCTACCAGTGGGCAAGCCCCCTGCTATAGCCTTCACTGTATTAAGAGACATGTGCCCTAGGGCTACTGGAAATGGAGATAGGTGCCGCTCTATGCACCAATGGTGCAGGAGGAGCTTTGACTTTTGAAATGGCAGTTTATGCAGATGTAGCTAGTAATAAATTGTGGCTAGCCACCTTCTATTGAAAGGTCTGATGAAGTAAATATAGGCTAGTACTGATAAATGTTTAATTAAAAAGGTGGACATTTCATAAAATTAAAGTGATCTGCAAGGACAAGAACTCTTGATGCCAACTGAACATGGTGAATTTAAATACAGTGACTGATACTTGGGTGCAAGGGGGGACTCACCCCTCTAAAAATTAAAGATTTGAAAAATTATGTTCTGGAAGAATTTAAGAAATCACACAATAGGTTGACAGATAACCATAGTCACTACAATTTAAGAGGCTTTACCCCTACAAATAAATGCCTCTTATTGCTTAAATAATTCTATCATTAACATTTGAACCATGTAGAGATATTCCTAGTGCAGCACTGACTACCCTAGAAATGCAATTTGCAGTTCCCTAGCCCAGGAGGTCAAATATAAATTAGGAGTAGGATGCACTAAATTTGTTTTTATTCACAGTTTTGCAGGTATTAGTCAAAGGTATTGCCCCTAGTATTTTCAGCTCCTAGTGCTTTCATTTCATTAAAAACTGAGTTCAATGGGCTCCTTGAGTGATGACAGTTCCCTACCAATGCCCTAACCTATCAGAATGTTCCTAATCTATATATAGGAGCTTAAACTAAGTATCCATTCTAATGATAAAATTGAATGTCCTGGCCAAAAAATTTCAAAAACAAACAGAAAGTGCTACAAGCTCTCTTTCACAACAAGAAAAGTGAGCATAGTGTCCTACTTTCAAAGAGAGCCTTGAGGGTCAGAACAGATGATTCTGGAGAACTCTCAACATGAAAGCATTTTAGCAAGTCAGGAACTTGGTTGTTGAGATCAATCAGCCATGCTCTAAGAAGCTTAGCAGTGCAGGCTTTCTTCACCAACACAGATCTGTCATTTAAACCAGATTCCAGCAACATCAGTCTTTGAGCAATAGTTAGTGACTTGATTTTAACTTTCTCTGAAAGAACTTCAAAAGCCACCTTGCGTACTGCATCTTTAACATCCTTGGTTCGTCCTGAAAAAACAGTCAGTCACATTATTAACTATAAACTATATACCATAAAATCCCTCCACAATATAAGCCCCCCTGTAAACTAACTCAAACATCCTTCTGAATATAAGCCCCCTCAAATATAAGCTCAGGGCTTACACTAGAGTATATAGAGCCTCTGCATTTACTATTGTCCTTTTCTGATATTTTGAGAATTAAATGTTGTTAGTCCCTCTGATTGCACACCAAATAGTGAAATAATTGGAAGACACAAGTCATCTGTCAACCCAAAAGACCCTCTGAATATAAGCCCCCCAAATATAAGCCCTACCAACTATAAGCCCATCAAAAATGCTTAAGAACCTCTATAAGCCCTGGGCTTATATTTGGGATTTTATAATATGACAACAATCCAGATTTAGCAAATGCAAGTAGTGTATCTATTTTTCTCTATTTAGCTTTCTTGAAAATTTCCTTTTTTTGAACAAACCTTCCTGGTGCAGAAAGATTCTTTTTCTTGATATTTCTTTCAATCTGGTTTAAATTTTAATGATTCAAAAACCTACAAATTCATATCATAAGTCTTTTCTCATCAGGATAATGTGCTGAGAAATCATTAAATTCTACACTGCCAACATACTGATGTTATCTAGCAAAGTATATATTAGAGTAATAGTACTCTCAGGTGCCAAATAAACGTCCCCCCGCTTAATAATTGTTTGATTTTTTCCAACCCCTCAGATCCCCCATTTATCAATTTTGAGGAAATTTACTTTTCTACAAGCCCCTGATTTCATTCCATTTCTTTGTTAGTATTATTCACACCCAATACTTGGGCAAAATAGAGTGCTTCTGTAATACTTTAACCCTATGCTTTATGACAACCTGTTTTTGTTCTCTCCATCATGTTATAATCATTTAAAGCTATTTCTCAACTTCTGACTCCCCTTTTATTTTGATCCCCTGTTTACTAAATTTTAGAATTTTTCCCACCCCCTATTTACAAGAACACCCCTGTTTATTTGGCACTTGAGAGTAACAACAATATTTACTAAATTTTTCTGTTACATAGGAGTGATCAATTAACAAATTGAGAATGCCCCATGCTGGCACTATTTCTCAGCCTACACAACAAATTCAATTGAAATTTCTACTTTTGATGACATATCCTGAAAACGTGGAACATAAAGAATATTCTGCTTGCAGGACTAGTGAAAATTATTTGAATGAAGACGTCCTGATAACACTATAGACATGACTTTTCCTTCAAAATTTTGTTTCCTTTTTACTTCCTTGCAATCCAAAAAATTTCTTTAAAATAGGATATTTCCTTGAAAATGGAAGCAATGAATGCCAGACAAGAATCAGAATGTTCAAGCTCTGTGGAGTAAGTAAGAGATGGATGCTGTTTGTATTTTGCCTGCTGTTTAATCAAACATTTTTTTCCTAAAGCTTACTTCCAAAGCTCAGCCTGACTGCATTCTTTAAATATTTCTTAATTTCTTAATTAATTTAAATGCTTCTAATATAAAAATTTCTTATAAAACAATATGTAATCAAATAATTACTAGAAATGAAAGTACTCTGTAACATTTGTTTTAAAAGTAAATATTGCCTTCAGTCTTGGGCTGAGTCAACTTCAACACATGTTAATTTTTTCACCATTATAATCATCCTTAACATCTTTGCTGCTTTAAGTAAATAGTCTGACATCAGGCTCGAATAGCATATTTTGATTTTTGATCACAGTTTATCAGCAGCACTTCACTTAGTTGGCCCTTTTTAAAAACAATGAACAGTCCTGCTTAAAATGCAATTCACCAACAATTAAGATTAGGGAGTGTTCTTCTGGGGGAAGGTGCTCATGATGTTTTCCCAAGGCACCCATTCATAGGAATGCTACTTCAAGAGGATGGTCATTGAAGGAAATATGGTACAGTGATTTGATACACATTTTCTTATTTACAAGATAGTGGTCTATAAGAAAGTAGTTCTTGACTGCTCAAAAAGTTAAGAAATTTTACTTTTAGAGAGGACTAAGAGAGTTCACTAGTGAATACATGCTTTTTTTATAAGAAAATCATTATTTTGCCTGAGCCTCAATTTTCTTAACTTGTCCTGAAATTTTCTTAAATTGTTCTTAACTTTTACTGAAGTAAACTGGCTAAAATGGTTTACACTATCGTTACTAATATTGTATACATGAATTTGGATTCCATCTTAACATTTTGAATGCAATAACAACGAAATATTGATTGTTGGCCTATAAAAACACTTACTTTTGGAAATTGAGCCTTGTGATTTTCTTACGATTTTCTTAAGATTTTGACAATTTGAGCCTCATTTTCTTCTAAACTTTTTTTTAATAAAAAAAACGTGTATGTATTGAAAATTTGATTTTTCTCTGTATGAACTGTCATGTAAGCTATGTTGACTGTGCTCTTTACTAAGATTTACCATCATTTCAAGCATTCATGGAACTTTTTCACTTACCATTAATGTGCATACACAAAATATTGGATCTCAAAAAATTTGCTAAGAAAGTCTTAAGAATGGTTTGATACTGGAATCATGGGAAAGTTAAGAAAGTTTCAGAACTGGGCCAAGAAACTTTCTCTTAAAAATGTGCATTCCAGGGCAAATTGACTTTACAATAACCTAAATACTAGGATTTTGTAGACTGTTGTGTACTAGCAGTACACACTACTCACCTATGATAGCTCTTACTGTCCTATGAGTAACCGCAATACTAGTAAGAGCTGCTCTCCTGACATCTGGGCTGCTATCTTTTTCCATCAAATGCAAGAATGATTCAATAACAGGGCATTCTGGGTCTTGAACATCCTGGAGTCTGTAAATAGCTTTGACTGCTTGAACACGAATAGCAGGAAATTTGTCTGTCAGTCTCACCAGCATGCAGTCATAGACTCTTCCAGCCAGGTCTTCATCTATACTTGCTTCATCATCCAGCCCATGAAAGAGTTTGTTGATAATCTGGCAAACACGAAATCTCACAGCCTTTGCGTGTGAGTCATGGAAATCAAGCAGGAAATGGAACAATTTTGTTAGAAATGGGCTCACTATTTCCTCATCTTCATTGTCACTGAGATTTCCATTACCCTATAAAGCATAAAGTATTAGTCACAGTGAACTGTTTACTAACACAAAACTATGACTCAAAGGTTTATCTACTGTGAGATAAAGCTTAAATGCTAAATATTTAAGGCAGACACTTCGACATTTATCTCAAGTTTTATCTCACGCATTATTAAAAATTCATTTCTATTCAAAATTCAGGCGTGCAACTACATTGATACTAGATTATATGACCAAATCCTTATCGCAACATATCTGTACTTACGCGAGAGCTTACTTTGCTCAATGCTTCACTCAAATATACAAATTTGTAATATACCTGCTTGTATTTTTGCAGCAAACGATCACCCTTGCTTTCAGTCGTTGCAAAGGCAACTATAAAGTCGATCGTCCTCTCAACAGCTGGGTCTCTCGTGAAAACGACGAGAGAGTGTTTAAGGCAATTGGTAAACATTTCAAAAAATTCTTCAGCGTCACTGCCTTCGACTACCTTTTGCAGACGTGATACCAACTTTGTGCGCGCTTGCATTGAGTGCTGAGCATCTGTGAAGATGCCTCGAACATGCGTTGTAATATCCAACATATTTTGAAGCACTGTTCTCTTTCTATATTGATGAATTCCAAATCAATTTTAGCGTAGTAATAATCCAAGAGTGTATCGCATAGATTTAGGCCAATTGAAAAAAGGCGCGCAAAATCCTTTGGCCTCGTATTGAACTTTTAAACGACATTGCAACGTCAACGTAAGGAAAGTGGAGAAAACTCAGAATGTTGGATGTTGCAGATCCAATTAATGCATACACATTTTTTATAAGAAAAAAGTGTATAAGAAAATGAGACTCAAATCTTCAAAATCTTGAGAAAATCACGAGGCTCAAAATCTAAACTTTAGTGTGTTTTTTGGCCAAAAATCGATATTTCTTCGTCATTGCGTTCAAAATGTTAAAGATGGAATTCAAATCAAAGCACACAATAGTAATAACGAAAGTGAAATTAATTTTAGCCAGCTTAGTTCAGTAAAAGTTAAGAAAAAGTTAAGAAAATCTTAGGCCCAATAGTAGCAAAAATTAAAAAAGTTGAGGCTCAGATAAAATAACAGTTTACTAATAAAAAATACGTGTATTTATCCTGCAAATTAACTCCTCTCCAGCAGAAATTTTGGCCATCAAGCATGGGCATATGAACGAGTACCTAATCACTTCAACAAAGATCAACAAAAAACTGTAGCTCTGAAGCCCAAATAATCAATATTTTTGAGGGTGCTACTAGCCTATTCCCCTTCACGTTTAGAACAATTCCTACCTTTTTCCAGAGCTGCCGAGAGGAAGGGCAGAGGGAGCGGTCTTCCCAAGGCCCCAAGGTTAAAGGCCTCATAGATCCAATTACTTCAAATTGTAGGGGACTTCATAATGCACGACCAGCAGTAATTTTCTGAAGTTAGTTCATAGATCTTCAGAATTTTCTGTTCACTTTTCTCGTACTCTTATGTGCCTAATTGCCGTCCCCCCGCTAATTAATTTTTGAAAATTTTTCCAACCCCCCACACTTATTAGGACCCCCGCTTAGTAGTTTTTGATGTGCTGCTTACGTTCTCACGACCATAGACGCTCAATTTATGAACATCGAGTGCTTCATCATAGCAGTATGATCATAGATTTCAAAGCAATCTTTCTACCCCCTCCCCCGCTTATCAATTTCTTCTAATGTTTCCAAACCCCCAACCATTCCGACCCAGCAAGCAGTAGGCCTCATGCTTCTATTTTGCCCCAAAGCTTCTAAAATCTCTCGACTACCATTTTCACAATCATAACATAACATAAGCAACATAAATAAATTCTGCTTAGGCCAAAGGCCTATTACATTTCTAATATCTATACGGAAAATAAACATTATAGTGTCGTTGGGACAATTTGCGGTCAGTAATCTGTGCTGGGGGTGGATGAAATACAGGATGATTAGATTAGTTGGCTTGTAGCTACGTTTTTTCTATAGGAAATATGGAAACGCGTTTATGAAACATGGAAGGACCTTCTCAAGACCCAGATATATCAATCAATATATTTTTTCTTTCTCTGTTATCTGTTCACAGATTGTATTCAGTAATACCAATTTGTCATATTCTTATCTGTCATTATCCAATATCTAATCCAATTTTATCTTCAAGCTATAGCTTCATCAATTATTAATGCCACCTGGATTTGATAAAATTTTGAAAGCAAGAATATAAATGGGTTGTCCTGGACTCCTACGCTAATAGATTAGCAACAAAAATGTTTCACCACATTGCATTATTTATGAACTTCTTTTGAAGGTCCACCCTTGGAGTTTGATAACTTCTTCCAATATTTTTACAGTAATCAACCATGGAGAGATGGTTGACAGCAGCAACAACACATTGCAAATATGGCGACCCGAAGCTGTAGCTGAGCTGTAGCAATGTGGTGAGTTCAATGAACATTGCCAATTTCCAGTCAGGCTCTTGGGATTGAGCTGAAATTCGTGTGAAAGATCGACTCAAAATGTACTGAAGTTGATAAGTGAACAAATTTGGCCATCTACTATGACTTTTATGTAAAATGCCTAGCCATTTCAATTGGCCTAGATTGGTGAAACAGCAGAATGTTTACAAGGGCCTTGCTTGAACTGTTCACCGTTGTATTTCTAGTTAGAGCCCAAAATTTCAGAGCTTCACCTTGCAAAAAAGGATTCTTTCTTGATAATTCTGGGATGTGTTTGCCTTTGCTAGGCTGCCATGCTATGGCAAATGAACTGAAAATTATCGAGAAAATTCATGGAGGTTTTGTAAAGGACATAACACATGTGCAATGGAATGATATAGACCTTGCCTATAGTACCCCAAGGGCATTCAAGAAAGATTTCTGGTCTGGTATGGAATTGTTAGAGTTGTTTCAAGAGAGTCGGTACGTTGTTGAGCTTGTGGGGCTATGCCGTAGTCCAATGCAGGTAATTATTGAACTCTTTTGAATCGCATAATACGGCTTCTTGTACTTTCAAAGTCATAGAATTAGGTGGCAGAACCTGCCTGTGTGTTTTAGTCATTATTGTGTAATTATCGATGAATTAGCATGAAAAAATAAGCTGGTTTATTTATCTAAAGTATCCTTGAAGTATTAATAACAATGTATCATTTGTACCACTTATTTCTAACCGTTAATTACTTTGTTGAGCCAAATACACACTTTTTATTTTATTAGGAACCTAGCTCAAGGCTAGTTCTAAANAAGTTCCTTATTTTTGGACTTCTTTTTATCAAATTCTGGGACTAAGAGTTCCTTAATAGCTCTCAATATTCACTGCACATATAGTGCCATAAAAGTGGTGCAGACATGAGGAAGCATCAAAATTCTAAATTCTACCTTTAATTTTGGCTAGAACTTAAGAATGAAAGCACAAATAAGGAAGGAAAGAAGTTTATAAATGTATGTATGTATGTGAGTTTTGGCTGTAAATGAATAGATCCAGCTTCCTAAGTCTTGATTATTTGCAGCTATGGAAAGTTTTAAAGTTGAAAAGTTTTTTAGCTTTCTTTCCATTAGTAGTATATGCTCCTTGAATATTTTGACCATATTTAGGTTCCTTATAAAAGAGTGTGTATTGATGTTATAATGGTATCTAAAATTGAGGTCATTGTGAAGCTAGATCAACTCAGCACTTAACATAATTTTTGACTGGCCTTTGTTGTGTAATTTTAGCCAATTATATTTTTCTCTATTTACCTATTTTTTCTATTGCTTTGCCAGATCCTCACAAAATTCCATAAACATGGCTCAGCAGATGGTCTTACTCAGTTGCTGACAAAAAACAATTTCAGTGAGTCAAGGAGCTTTCAGATAAAATTACAAGTTGCTGAAGACTACCTAAATATCATTAATTTTTTGCATATTAATGAAACTGGGCCTAGAGTCATGTGTGATAGCAATGGTTTGGCAAAGACATTGTCCCAGTTCCTCATTACTGATGACTTTCACCTTGTCCTTGGGGACCTAGATGCATTGCCAATAGTGACAAAAAGCCACAAGGGACTGATTAAATGTGGACACAGAGAACTTTTTGGAATATTTGTTGCTCCTGAACAGCTATGGCCTTATACAACAAAGCCATTTGATGATAAGGAAATGCCTGGGTATGATGAAAAAACTGATATTTGGAAAATACCAGATGTGCTATATAACCTCTTAGGCGATTCACTTTTATCCCAACGCTTAAAATATGGGCTTTTTGACAAATTTAGAAGGTGCAAAGCAATGTTGCCTCAGGACAGGCCAACAGCTAAAGAACTGCTGAGTTATTTTCAAAAAGAGAAGGACAAGATAGCTCTTGAGAGAAGTTTAAGCCATAATGGTGAGCTGTAGTACCACCAATGGCATGGTCTCAGTAAAATAGATGAGTAATTTTCAACCAGGGTTCCCTGGAACCCTAGAGTTCTGCCAGCATTCTTCAGGGTCTCCAGCAGAAGTTGTACAAATGGTATAATCGACAGAATATTTTACTTCTCCTGTGCAGATACATGTTTTTTTATAAGAAAAAGTTTCAAAGAAAATGAGGCTCAAATAGTCAAAATCCTAAGAAAATCATAAGAAAATCAAGAGGTTCAATTTCCACAATATAGTGTTTTTATAGGCCAAAAATCGGTATTTTGTTGTTATTGCATTCAGAATGTTAAAGATGGAATTCAAATTCAAGTATACAATATTATTTACGAAAGTGTAAACCACTCTAGCCAGTTTATTTCAGTACAAGTTAAGAAAAATTTAAGAAAATCTCAGGCTCAATTTCAGGAAAAGTTAAGAAAATTGAGGCTCAGGCAAAATAATGATTTTCTTATAAAAAAAATGTGTATGTGAATGGGGGTTCCTGGAGCCTTTGGAATACATCATTGGGGTTCTGTTCCACCAAAAGGGTTGAAAACTACTGATACAGATAACAAATTAGATATGTATTCCACCAAGTCAAGGATGAAATTTTCATAGTTAGAAACATTTGTACAGTTATTGAAAAATATTACTATTTTATCTCTGTCCAAATAATATTACCATAATGTTGTTGTTGAAAATTTAAAGAAATAAGATTAATCATGGTTCCTATTCTAATCATTGTTCTGCTCCTAAAATTTATTTTCTCTGTGCTTTAATGTCTGTTCTTTTCCTTGTGGCACAGGAGCACAGGGCTGAGCCTGTAAAAGAGTAGATATTGACATTTTTTCTACCTTTGAAAGTACCTATGAAAATCAGAAAATGTAATATGGAGTGTAGCTAAAAGCAAGGGAGGAAAATCAATCAACTCACTCAAAACTGAGATTGAAAAACAATTTTTCACCTTGCCTACGAAATGTGACATTTTATGTGAACTGAAACACTTAAATGGTAGCAGATTCAAGAAAAGTGTTGCACAAAAGCTGCAGATTGCAATTGTGTAATTCCCATTACAGATGTGATAGGTCAGGTGACTCCTTTCAAATCATACTTATGATACAAGCACATTCCCCTATCTATCAAGACAAGGTTTTTGAACAAGATTGTGAGCAACAAAAAGACCTTAGCCTCTTCAAGAAATAGGAAATAATTTGAAAACTTAATTACACTAAATGATCAGCTAGCAGTATTTAAATGATAGCCTACTATTTCCTTTTTAACATTAATTACAAGTAATGAATTTTATTAGCTAGTCATACAAAAATCTCTTCTTCTTTATATACAGTTCTCGATAGTTTTTCTACTTTCCCATATTCGGCAATCCTCATTTGCGTATATTCATCCATGTTAGCACCACACTCAATAAGATACACCATAGAAGACAGATTACCATGTTTTAACGCTAAATGCACAGGAGGCCAGCCGTCCCTGTTTTTCATATTAACGTCTGCCCCATGTTTAAACAGAACTCGTATACAATCAACATCTCCCTCCATAGCAGCTTTGTGAAGGAGCGTTTCGCCGTATTCATCTACTTGATTCACATCGAAACTCCCCGTAGACAAGAGATCATCAAGTTCGCTTGCCTCACTTTCGACAAGTGCCGAAATTGCGAGAGTTTGAGGCGTAAACGTGACTCCCTTCTGCTTCACTTCTCTTTCAGATCGTATATCTAAGTGCGATAATCGTTCCCCAGTTTCGTGGCATATTCCATCTTCTTCATCATAAGTAACGAGCTGGGATTTAATAATTCTCTCAATAGGAAATCTCGAACGCAATTCTCGTATTAGTTTCATAAACGAGGGAGTACGTGCTGGTATCCTGTGCGTGCTAGAGTCGTTCGCTTTCTTCCCTTCAGATTGAAGTTCAGTTCTTGTATCTCTGGTAGATTCACTGGAAACGGTCCTTGTTGCTGCTCTAAAGTTCCTCCGCATCATAAAACATGCTACAATGTCCTTTGCATTTCCTCGGTGCGTAGGTGAAAGGAACAGACCTGCACTTCTGAAAATGAAAGCGGTCCTAACAACTGTTGAAAATCCGATACCTTCATTTAGTATTGCTACGGAACAGCAGAACTCATCTACCTGCTTGCGTTTACAAACCCTTCGAATTGTGAAACCAAACGCACCAGCATCACTTAGGATTTCACCTTCATTTCTAGATCTGCCTAAACAAAGGCTATCAACCACAGAAACAAACCCGCAACCAGTGTTGAGTTTGCAGTTTCACATACATTAATTTCCGTTGGCTTTCTATAGCTTTATTGTCGCTTTACACATGCCAACAAAAGCATAGG
>OLMO02000297.1:1729888-1743087 GCA_900291935.2 Cassiopea xamachana
ACTGCTGTAACACTATCATAAACTGCTTGGAAACTATCCCCAACCACTGTTCAACTATCACAAACTGATGCTAAACGATCGTAAACTGCTGTAGCACTATCATCAACTGATGAAACACTGTCATAAACTGCTGTAACACTATCATAAACTGCTTGGAAACTATCCCCAACAACTGTTCAACTATCACAAACTGATGCTACACGATCGTAAACTGCTGTAGCACTATCATCAACTGCTGCAAAACTGTGACATAAATTAGCAACAAACTGATACACAAAGGAGATTATTCAAAGGCAACATCAACAAGATACAAAAAATTTTTGTGAAATACAGTTTGTTGAAACATCTCACAGGTTTTTCTAACATACAACAATCTTTGATGAATACTATTTAAAATTCATAGCTTACGTTCGACGGCATCTTCAAAACTGTAGTTGTACTCTTCAATTAAGTACCTATAACATAGGATACAAGCATGAAAAATTAACTTACTTCCACAAGAAGAGCCATAATTCTCAAACTGACACTAAAATTTTGAATAAATCATGTAAATATATGCTCAATTTCTGAAAGCATAGCTTAACAAATAGCGAATATTATACATCTGCTGCATGTAGGGCAAGGATCTCATAGTTATTGAGAACAATTTCAAATCAATAATAATGAAGATTGCTATGCAAAGAAAAGTGAAATTTGAGATATCAGAATATGTGAGAAATCCCCCCAGCTGAATATTACGTGGGGGGGGAATGATGTGATAAGAAGGCTGGGGTTGTATATGTTGTACCATGCATCATTGTAATACCTGCAGACAATATATCCTGTTCTGTTCACACCATGAGTGCAATGAACTCCAATTACCTCTAAATTAATAACATCAAATAAATAAATAAGAACCAATGAAATGAAATAAATAACAACCAATAAAATGAAATATCACAGCACGAAAAAGGGGAAACATTCTTTTGACATACTTAAAAGCATCAGGAAGAAAAGTAATACCGTAAGAGAACAGCCACCTCGTATATGTAAAGAGAACAATTCTAAAATTAATTGTGAGTCAGCCATAGGACAACACCTTATTGCAAATCTAGAATGCGCCAAAACATATACAGATGAAAATTTTTGGATCATTGGGCAAGCAAGATCGTCTTTTCATTTAAGTGTTTTGGAATCTGTTTACATCTAGACTCAAAACCCAGTCTTGCATAGACAAAAAGAGTTTGTTTTCTCATTGGGATTCTTCAAGTAAACAATGTTAATAGGTCCTAATTGGTCACACTTGGGGCCAATTAGACGCATCCTATCACATTAACCGCATCTTAATATATATTTCTGTTAACCTTTAGGTCACTCTCCGACGTTTTCTTACTCTGATGAGTGTCGGACGAAAAAAGCTTTTAAGTATGTCAAAAGAATGTTGCCGCTTTTTCGTGCTATGGTACAGTTCTGTCGTACCAACAGACTATTTAAGAAATGAAATATGATAACTACAGACATATCTGGTTATGAATTCAATGATCTGATAATGATGTAATAATTCAAGTGCTAATTTAATACTTTGTACATTTAGTAATCACAGGAGTGATGGCCCAGTGGTAGAACGTCTGCCTCACAACCGGTAGGTCGTGGGTTCGAGCCCCGGACGAGTCATACCAAAGACTTTTAAAATGGTAACTCACTGCCTTCTTGTCTGGCGCTCGACATATGAGAATGGAATGGGAAAGTTAAACTCGCGGAGCAACCAGTGGACCAGTCCCCCGATGCAGCTTTCACTACATTTGTAGACGGGTGGCCTAGGGCTATAGAAACGAGATGGGCGCCGCCCTATGCGCCATTGGGCGCGGGAAAGGACTTTGACTTTGACATTTAGTAATCTAATGTTACCTAACAACAATTTAATTAGATGTGAACTGCAAATGCAGAAACTCAAACCAGGATTAGACATGACTACTTTTGCTATGCTAATAAAGGGTCATTCCTTGTCAAGTATGAAAATCTTAACTTTTAGAAATTTTCAAATTTCTACCAGTTTAGGTATTGTTGAGATATGATAACCATGAAAACTTAAAGGTCTCTTTCATAATCTTCATCACCTGGGTGAGAAACTACGGGCAAAAATGCAAATTTAAAAAGAAAGATTTTTGCTTGGAGTGGTTATTTGGGTGAAACTTAAATGCATCATAACTGGAGAAAAGCTATGAATGAGACATTCAAATTTTCATGGATATCATATCTCAACAATACCTACAACTTGTAGAAATTTCTACAAATTCCAAATTTAAGGTTTTCATGCTCTCGATGATTTGACATGGAATGACTCTGAAGCTAAACATAATACTGTCTACAGACCTCATCTGATAAGCTGTTGTGATAATCCTGTAACAGTTAGGATTCACAATAAAGACATTAAAAGATTTATATTACCACAAATAACTGCTGGAATTATACAAACCATCTGGCTTTGCTCTCACTAGAAATCGCTTTACACAGCGTGAAAATCTAGAAATAAAAGCAAAGTGCATGTAAACAAAACCATTAATAACAAAATCAGGGACCAGGGGTGGCACGAGGGGAGGGCTAGGGGGCTATAGCCCCCATCAGAACATACTAGCCCCCTGTAAGAAGGTAAAAACTATTTTTTGGAGATTTTTGGCAATAATAGTAACCTGAAAACCATATTTTAGCCCCCTTGTCAGGAGAGTCAGCCCCACTGTCAGAAAATTCCTGGCGCCACCCCTGAACAAAACATGTAAAAACATTGAAATGAAATATGATATGAAAAAGGGTAAAATAAGAGAAAGGTTAAAACTACGATCAAATATAACATGGGGTGGCTAGTTTAAAGAGGTGAAGGATAAGTATCTTATTATTAAAAATTACTAAATTATAAAGTTATGGCATTTGTCCCCTTGATTAAAGATGGCAGTGGCAATAGTGTTCAAAACGTTATATTCATTGGAAATACATGTATTCTATGGCCAAACTATGTTCCAAACGTGTTTCTACACTGAAATTAGCATTATAAACATGGTTTCACCATGAAACCTCTGTCCATTCTTGTTTTTTCAGTGTTCGCATACTTAGGCCCAATGGGCCAGCAAGTCAATTTTTAGCCAAAAATCAAAGATTTTCAATCTGCAATGGCTCAGGAACCTATCGGAATTTTGATTTGAAATTTTCTGACTCTATTCATCTTGCACCTCTTAATGTTCCAGCAAACTTCCAGCTAATTCTAAATTCCATGGTTACATGACCCTGCTGATTTGGGATGGAATGATCCTACTGGCTTTCAAGAATAAGCAAAGGTTTTGAAAAGTCTTAAGATTGGGTAGCCCTAGTAACTTTAGAGGCTTGAGTAACTTTAGCAGCACAAGTGACACATTTTTATATATGAAAAAAGGTTGGAAGAAAATGAGGCTCCAAAGGCAAAAATATGAAGAAAATCTTAAAACAATGACAAGGATCAAGTTCCAAAATTTGATTTCATTGCTCACTGAAAATCAACACTACCTCATTCTCACATTTGAAATGTCAAATATTGCAATGAATGTGTGTTTACAAAAGCAACAAAGAAAGAGAAATTTAATCAAGTCAGTTAAATTCAGAAAAAGTTAAGAACATGTCAAGAAAATCTTAGCCTCAATTTTAGCGAAACTCAATAAACTTGAGGTTAAAGCAAAAAGTGATTTTCTTGTAAAAAGACTGTGTGTTGACATTCAAACAGCTGAAATATTACATACAGCTGAATTAAAGCATAGAATCGAGGCAGTACAGAGAAATGAAGCCCAATTTGTAAAGGGTGACTATCATTAACAATCAAGTGCAACAGAGTTATTGTTACATTGAAAATGGGGCACACTCAAATTGCATAGATTGTTGTTTCAATTAAAATATGTTCACAGGATGTTTACAAGTCAGGTTGCTTTAAAACCTTTCAATTATTTTTCTATTCCACCTTATAGAATGGCAAGAAATTCTAACTCAAAACAGATTATGCCTAAATTTGGAAAAGGTGATACTGTCAAATTTTCATTCTTATTTTTAATTATACCCACATGGAGCAGCTTGCCTGATAATATAGTAAACCAATACAACTCAGAATCCTTCTACAGTCTGTGTAAGGGTTGTAAAATGTAATTTTGATGATGGTGATGATTCATGTGAGGGCTTTATGTCATTTTTTTCATACTTGCTATAATAGTATGACATAACAAACATTATGTTAGAATGCTAACTATTTTCTTATAACAATGTTACTCACATATTGTAAACTTCTGTGAAGCAATTTGGATTGTATCCATCAAATTTTATCTTAGTATATCTAATTCCAAATCTCTCATCAAACTCCTGATAATTCAGAAAGGTCACATCAAATAGTAAATATCATATACTTTACATAAAAAAGAAAAATTAGAAATACCCTAAAAGCCATTTTTTGCGTATGTAAGTGACATTTGTTACCATAAATCCTTGAAAAAGTCTCCAACAACAAGTAAGCCCCACCTCAAATAAGCCCTAAGGACAAAATCATTTCTGAAATGTAAGCCCCCCCTAGAATCAGCCCCCCATGGGGTCATATTAGAGGTAAGCATAATTGCAGGGTAATATTTTAATTCAAGAAGCCCCCACAGGAGTGGAGACAAAAAAGCATTAAAGAGTACTTCCTTTGACTGGAAACAGTAAGCAAAAGAACACAACTTTTGTGCTGATAATGAAGAAATTGTTATTGACTAACTAATTTTGTTTGCCAAATAGCCTCTTTATAATTTTTTAATTTAGTTGATTCAGGAAATTGTGGAATTTTTTATTATGTCAAGCTTTGAGAAAAATGCCAAACTTTGAAATCAGCCCCTCCCCCCTCAAAAAACCCATCCCCTTGAACACACTCCCATCCAAAGGGGGCATATTCAAGGATTTTTGGTTTTTATCCACTCCACAAATGATTCACAGTCATGCTTGGCTGGGCTGGTAACTGAGCAGCATTTGAGGTTAAGTGTCTATTAAGGAACAAAACTGGAACAATACAGTAATATGGAATTGCTTCAATGACAAAACCAGAATACTAACAAAACATTAAAATATGTGGAGTTTACAGTACTGTTACTTTTTCTTATCAAATGAAATTGTGAAAAATAACAAAGTTGAAAACTCACAGCTTTTCCATTGTAATATCTGTATGTATTTGTCAGATCAATGACCATACCTAGTTTGATATTTCTTTTCTCTAGGTCCTTACACAATTGGTTGGGTGTAAACCTAGCATGGCAATATACAAAATAAAAATATATAATATAATATACAATATATATGTATATAGTATAATAAAATGTAATAAGTTATAATATTTAATATATATTATATATTATGACTTATTACATATTATTAGATATGTTACATATATATATATATTATATATAAATATATATAGTAATAAAGGAAAATGGCAAATTAAACTACCATTTCATCCCTACAAGCCTGTTTCATGGTTGCCCACTCATCAGGGGATAATATAAGAATATATGTAACCACCATTTAAATATAGAAAAATTCGCATACTTATTATTTTGCCCTTAAGACATTGATGCAAGGGTGTCAATTCGTAACTGTGAGCCCTTGTCTTTATGAGCAATTGCTCTTAATTATTTGGAATGGCACCTACGATCCATGATTTGTGTATCTGAGATACAGAATTTTGTGTTGCAGAAGCATGTCAAATGTCTCATTTAGGAAAAAATAGGATAAAGCAGTGTTATGAAAGCAAAAGTTGACTGCAACTAGTGTTGCAGTTGTGACAACGAACAAACATGCCTCCTTGCATGGACTGGGCCATTTTAGAATGAGAAAAATGGGGGGCAGGGGTGATTCTGGACAACTTCAATATAAGGAAAATATAAGCACATACTCTTCATCTTCATGAAGGCTGTAAGGATCATTTCTGCAACTAAACTTCTGTAAACAAGAATTGACATATATGAAACAACTTGTGCAAGCTATGGGGAAAGCTATGAAACTCTGTGCATGCTATAAAAAACTACCAGCTCATTTACTGATCGAGATAATTTTTACATGTAATCTGCCAATGTGAATTAAATCTGCACAAAAGAAGTGAACATTGAAAATAAATAGATGTTGAATTTCACTCTGATAATAGGTATGTGATCCATAAAATGAAACAAATATGAGACACAGCTGTACTCAAAGCAAAAAGTGACCTAAAGAGAAGAAATCTAACATGGGCAATGGTGTTCCAGATAAGATGCATAAAATTCTAGATAAACTACATCCATAGCTAAAATTTGCAGTATTTTACTAACAACAAGACCTGCCCAAAATCTTTTAAGAATTTCTCTAATGGATTTTTCAATGGCAGTACAGGACTTGTCTAATGGATTGTCAATGGTAGTGTAACTCAATGGTAGTGTAACTCAATGGTAGCATGTAATGAAAAGATTTGCCTAATTAATGGCAATGTATGATTTCTGAATGGGATGAAAAAGAAAATGGAAATTGGCTATGATTGCTGCCTTGTTCTTCAATTTATCATCAGGCTCTATGTTCCAAAGCATGTGCCAATTTCAATGATTGCCATCTTTGGAAAAGGAGAGTATACAAACAGAAAGGCCCTGGAAGTTGCATAGAAATATTCTACAGAATATTCCAAAAAACATTAACTGCTAAGAATGCAATCCTGGAAACAAAGCAAAATTTCCTAACAGCAACATTCATTGTCAATCAAAATGTTACCAAACTCTACATGTACATCAAAAGTACCTTAGATAGTGGTGTCTTAAAACAGATGAATGGTAAGTTGTCTAGCCTGTCACCAATACGGCAGTAATCCAACCACCTACAAAATAAAAATCATAGAACTTTCAAAAGTCAGCCAGAGTCTGTGTACCTAAATACTTGTTTATTGATCAGCAACAATGTGGAAACTATAGTGGGTTGATAGTTTGTGGCAAAGATGAATTCCATGGAATTTGGAAAGTAATGGAAAAACATTTTAGCATATGGAAATTCTTGAGTTAGTCCATGTCCAAAGACACAAGAATATTAAGTGCGCATGTGTCCACACGCAATGCTTGTGCTGATGTCACTATGCAATTGCACAAGCCAAACAGGGACCTTGTTATTGCACCTGCAACTCTACTGACTGTCACCTTTTGCTTTTATAACTCTGCTCTATCTTGAACGAAACATTTCCCCAAGTTTTTGGCAACAGGAAACTTCATTTCACTTACATAAATCTTGGATCACATGTGCCATTCTAAAGAGTAAGGAGCAATTGCTTGTGCAGACAAGGGTGCATACACAAATTGATGCTTTTGCATCAGTTTCTTCTGGGCATAAACTGTTGAGTAGTTGGCTTGTCAAACTGAATGGAATTGGATTTCTTTTGATAATGACTAGGGTTGGTGCTGTATAGGTGCCAGATTGGAATTTTTGCTTTGCTCAGGGGATATCACCCCCACACACATCAGCTATCAGCTGTGGGTGCAGCTACACAATTCTTGCCAACTTAGTATTCCAGCCACGCAAAATTCTTCTAACAAGGCAACTTTATATGTTACTCTTCACTCTCAGCCTCACATGAATTGCTCTTAGCCACACAAAATTCATGTCCAAGCTACTTGCAGGTACGAAAATGCTAGGCCATGAGACAAATCCCTGTAAATTATTCAAACATTTCTTGGGAATTGCAGCTGAATTATAAATTTCAAGAGAAGAGCCATAATGAAAAACATCTTTTCCTCTTTATTCACTTTGACATTCCATTAATTTGACATACACACCAAAAATTAGGACAGTTATTATAAAAGTGCCAGTGGGAGGTTTTATAAATGAAAGTAGGGAAAACAACAAGTGGGAAAAACAAGTGGGAAATCAAGAGAAGTAAACTCACGGGGAGACCATAAATGGAAATAAAACTGGGGATGAGATGTGATGTCTCGAAACTTTTTACCATCGTTTATGTCTATTGGCTAAGTCTGCATTAAACTGTTTATGTCTATTGGCTAAGTCCTAATTTTTGATATGTACATCGAATTAATGGAATGTCAAAGTATAAGGTCAAAGTACCAAGATGTTTTTCATCATGGCTCTTCTCTTGCATTATTCAAAGTTTCCAGTCTGGCATAGGTGTAGTATATGGCCTACACATATTCCCTACAGCACCTTCAACATGCAGTCTACACAAAATACACCCTGGCCTAATCATAAGCGATTACAGCTAGTGTAAAATCACAAGGTGGAAAGATAGCCACACATCTATACCATCATCCTTGATTGCCCATCAATTTGAGACTTCTGTGCACACAACAAAAGAATGATAGAAATGCGTAGAAACATTGGTAAGATACCCAACCACATTGTAAACAGTTCTGAATTTGAAAAACAAATATTACATACACAGTGTACTGGAAGGAAATTCTGAAATTTTTGTTCACCTACAAGCACGCTACCTTCAAACTAGTAATTCTACCACAAGCCTACCTTAACTATTTGTAGCCAAAACAATATCGTAGGCTATTAAAGAAGCTAGAAACTAGTTCTTTTGTAGTGCAGTGACAACTGCTAGTGAAAAAAACATACTCTGATACGTACTTGTCTGGTATTCTCATTTCGTAGAATAGTTTGAAACGAGTTCTTCTATTCAGATTACATAGAATCCTCGGCAAAAACTTAACCGTCATTACACAACTGTTATCACGTGAAGCTTGAGCCAAGTGGCCTTGCTATTGCCCTCATAGCTTGCGATAACACCACAAACGAGGCAGCTAAAATATGGTAGCTCTTCTCATAAAATCGAATGACGTTCCTATTCAAATGTATCACTTTAATTAGCTTCTCATTTGTTCTTACAGCTAAAAAATATTTTAGCTTTATGTAAGTCAGTCTTTAGCTTTTGAATGTCAGCTACTCTCCGATGAAATAGCTGCAAATCTCTTTATTTGTGTGGTCGCGTTCACTGGCCATGGTGTGGTTGGAAGTGAGGCAGAGAATAAATGGCATCCCTTTCTTGTGTGCTCTGGAACAGATGAGAGACTTATAGCATCAGATTGCTGATCAGTGTATCATATCACGTAAAGTAGTGTATTTGTATATCCAAAAAGTTATTAAATAGAGCAATGCAACGAGCACCTCAGCCATCATGCTTTGACAGGGTTAAACTTGGGTTCATGATAGGGTGTGCAGTTGGAATGAGTTCGGCTGCTCTGTTCGGAACCTACTCTGCCCTCAGGTTTGTAGTGAAACTGCTCAGTTTAAGTATGCACGTATATAAATACAATTAAATCTGTATTTGAGTGTTAAATTATCTGCACTGACAATGTTGCGCTAAGTAAAATGCAGCAGAGTATTATTATAGTGTAGCAGGGGTATGATGCATGTTGGTCAGAGTTTTATACTTGTAAACTCATCACACTGCAGGCATGTAACTGTAGTGGGCATGGGGACAGTGACGTCAAATTAAATATCTGGCATGATTTTCCCCCAACAGCTAAAGTGTATTTCATGCACTTCCTAAACTATACTCTGGCGTACTGCTATAATGAAATTTAAATCTTGGCGCACGGTTCGTTTGATCTTTGCACCTCAGGTGTATGTCAGCATGCAACATTGACGTATGCCTGAGGATATACTGGCGTGAGTTTTACATGGAATGTACCCTGTACTCAAATAGAATTTTTACTCCTCCAAGCTGATGGTACAGGCCGGTTTTGGCCCTCTGAGACAACACATTTTGCTACTTGCTTGTGGCACAGGGTGTATGTCATCTGTATTTTGCAGATACTTTGTTTTATCACTTCAATAAATTTATATTATAAAGATTTCAGAATGGTCAATGCAGATTATCAAGGTGGAAATAAAATTCTTTTTTATCAGGATGGGACTCCGTGGACGAGAATTAGTATCAAGCATTGGGAAAATTATGCTTCAAGGTGGTGGAACTTTTGGAGTTTTCATGGGAATTGGCACTGCAATTCGCTGTTAGCATTATGTGAACATGATTTGTGACAATGGAAGCAAATGAAAATTGGTGACTAGGCTTGAAATATATTGATCTAATATCTATGACAGAGGTTTCATGAAGTCCTTGATACCTATTCCTGAAAAAACGACATTCAAATTTGTGTATAGCTAAGTCTTAAGTGAAATCTCTGTGCATTTAGCTTTCTGTGTAGTGGTAGAAATTGCTTTTTACTTTTAGTTTCTATTTTCTGCTTCTTCTTTGTTGCCTTTATGAGACATCTTGTTTTCTTAGGGGCAGAGCCAGGGGCATTGCCAGGGTTGTAAGTGGGGGCATAAATGAAATGTTTGGTAACTCCCTCTACTTCTCTGAAGATATGCTACTTCCCTCTCCCAATTATTTTTGCATCAATTTTAAAGAAATCCCAAGCACCATTTTGGCAAGAAGTGGGGGGGGCACTTGCCCACCTTACCTGCCCATGCCACTGGGCAGAGCATTCAATAATATTTAGAGTAAGTGGCTTATCATGAGTGGTAGGTGGCTGTGTCTTATGAAAGGCCACACATTTTGTGCAATGATTTACAGACTTTTTTTGTAACAAGAAACAAACTTTCTTTCATCAGCCTGAATGTTTCTTAATTTTTTGTCAAATTCAGCCTTAAATGTTTCTTAATTGTTTCTTAAATTTTAAAGACTTCCAATAATAATTGCAGCACAGATTAAGCAACTACAATGCAAGGAAAAGGATTTTCATGTTTCAGATTTCAGATGTTCAGGAAATAGGATGTTAAATATGGCACAGTGGTGTCTTGAAATGAGCTTATCATTATTATTTCATTTCATTTTGTAGCTTTTGGCCCTTTTTCCTCCATAAATATATACAGAAGCATTAGCTAAGATTTTTTAGGATTTTGTAGCTTTTTAAAAAGATTTTGGGTTTTCCTGAGATTTTGTAAGATTTTTTAAATATCAGCCTACAG
Organism: Cassiopea xamachana; assembly: GCA_900291935.2. Taxonomy (NCBI): domain Eukaryota; kingdom Metazoa; phylum Cnidaria; class Scyphozoa; order Rhizostomeae; family Cassiopeidae; genus Cassiopea; species Cassiopea xamachana. The sequence continues at coordinate 1,740,842 of OLMO02000297.1, forward strand.
GGGTGTAGCCATAGGGTGCTACAGTACCCCAAAATTTAGCTTCTTGGCAAATTTGCTTGCCATCATTAGTGCTATTCAATGTTGTATTGCTGATAACACTTGAAGAAAGTCTTCTTTGCTTGCAAAATGGAGTTGAGGAAGGTCTTTTTGTCTGCAAAATAGGGTTGTGCACCCCACCAACAATTTCCTTTAACTTTGCCCCTGTTTGCCTATCATTCTGATGAAGAAGATAGAAAAGAAAGACAGATTTCATTGGCTATTATAAATATTTAATAAGCATTTTGTTGTAGCTACTACCACTACTTCACCAATACTGCTTACATACCAATCACGCTATAGAGTTTATTAAAAATCACGTCATAAAATTCTATTTTTAGAATTTATTTTACCATGTGGAGTGAAAGAGCACCTTGAAATAGGTATGTGTAGACAATTTTAGGCAAATATTGTCAGAATAGGCTGAAATACGACTATTTGAAGACAGAAGACTTGCAATACAAACCACGGTATTTTTCTCTTGGTTCCAAACGGTTAGCACCAGACTCAAAATACAGTGCATTTTTTATCGCTGGCTCTTCTTGCCAACTTATTGACCAGATCCCATGTGTTATAGCTCAAATCGTATTTCAGTAGTTTGATACCTTAGGAAAGTTTGATAAAACCATAATTTTCAACACACATAAATGCTTAAAATTTTTGGTATTTATGTATGTTAAAAATTATGGTTTTATTTAACTTCCCTAATGTATCAAACTACCAAAATACAGTGATTTGATAGGAACTATGTCAGAATTCAATTGCCTAAATCTCAGTCATTATTTTTCAGATAAAGTTGGAATTTGTCCAAATTAGTTATTTCAAAGTGCTTCTTCAGAATTTAAAGCCAAATTAAAATATTCTAAAAATAGAATTTCTGTTACGTCACACTAATGAACTCTATTGTGATAAATATACTATATATGATACGATATAATATTTTACAATAAAATGGTTAAAAACAAATGTTATTTCACTGCTAGTGCTCAAAGAATAATATTTCTACTGCTTTGAAGTGGGGATGTTTGATATTCTAATACTCCAGCTAGAGTGTTACTGTTGTCAGTGGCACATCTGACGTAGGTTGAACGTAGGTTGGAATTGGGACAACTACTTAGGTCCTGAAGGGTCCACTTGGAGATTTTTAGGAGACAAATGTTTTTTATTACTGAGAGGGAATACTTATATGGGACCCGTGTGTCTCTATTTCGCCACTTGCTGTTGTCTATTTGTTCAAATGCAAATTCTTACTCTTCAACTGTAGTCCCCAGATCCCTGCCCAGCTGCAACCCTTTTTCTATTGCTCACTGTATGGCTAAGTCAGATAAATTTTCAGCACTGTCGTTGATGTCCTCTAGGAAAATTAGACTTGCCCCAAAGCATTTAAAGAGACAAGCTCCACCACTTGTGATTATTGCCAGTCACATGAATGTATCAAGTTCTGAACAAGTATATTAAACAAATAAACAAGTAATACAACGATTACAAGTAAACAACATCAAGTAAATAAGTAAACAACAACAAGTAAATAAGTAAACAAGTATACTTAACATTATTCTACCTAGCTTCATATATACTATAGACATGCTGTCTGCTCTTCGTAGTCTAAAGATCTTTACTACTGGCAAACTTGCCGTACATTTTCCTTTTACGGGAATAGGTCAGTCTTTCAACTAGTTACATACTTAGTCGGTAAAATCAAACTTTAATATGTTGATAACGTCTTCTGAGTTTTGCCTCGGCTAGGTCTTCAACCAATTGTAGATTTGATCCAGTCAACAAACTTCAAAACTCTTGCAAATACTGTGAAATTCTCTCCTGAGATGCATCTGCTTGACCCCCAACTAACAACACCTTGGATGTACCAGCTTCCACTCTTCTCGCAGACAAATGGGCCTCCACTATCACCACGACAGCCGGATTCTGTATGTGAGAAGTCAAGTCCATAGCCCGCACAAAGCATATTTTCTGTAACCGTTGGATATTTGTTCAAGATGGAGCATTCCGTGTTTGTGACAACTGGAAGTTTGGCTTGTTGTAGAATGACCGCTTTCGCTGCTTCATCACCAGTTTTTCCAAATCCTGGTAGGAATGAATGAAAAATACGATTAGGCGATAGTTAATTAACTATGAGTAAACAGGCACGGATTTACTGGTTGTGCATTTCTCAGCTAAAAACTCTTTATACAGCCTCAGTGTAGCAATGAGGC
>OLMO02000297.1:1765204-1817210 GCA_900291935.2 Cassiopea xamachana
TTATGAAGCAACCGGATAGACCATATTGGTTGTGGTGAACACCAAATCTAGCACGTTTTTCATCAGCGGACGTGTGAGAATTTAGGTTATAATTTTAGAAAGAAGACCTTCAAGGCTGTAGAGCGAATACTCTGTTCAGGTTCATTTTCCCTCCAGCAGCGTTACAGTTAATTTAGACGTAGTTAGTATCCTACAATTAGGAGCCATTTATTATATATGCCTGAGGTTGGAACGGAAGGGAAATGTTTATTTGGGTAGTTATTTTGTTACTATAAAAATAAAAATAATAGTTACCCAACCAATATAGAGCAATTAAACGTATGCTACACGTTTTTTTTTTATAAGAACAACCTTTATAAGAAACACCAGGCTGAGATTAGGCCAAAAAATAAGAACAACTTAAGAAACAAGGCAGGCTGAAATTCAAAAAACTCAATAAATGAAATATCATTTAAAGCGAAAATAACAAAACAAGCAACTAAAGAACAGAACTAAGAACGATTAATCAAACTTATTGTAACAGAATTATTTCAACACCATCGATATCATTTTTTTTAATATAATCTATGCTGCCATCTGTAAAAGTAACTTTGTATTCTTCAAGCTTTTTGTTGAAGTAGTTTATGGATCCATTAAATTCGAAAACGAAAATAAGAAACAGAATAAGAAAAACCTTAGGCTGAAAATATACGGAAAAATAAGAAACGGCAGGCTGAAACTGGAACCAAGTGTTCTTATAAAAAAAAAACGTGTACCCAACCTTTCTTAGAGACAAAAATGATATACCTAGCCTTAAAGCTCCTTGAAAAATTATTTACCCAACCAATTTCTCTTCGGCCCCAACCTGAGACATAAATATTGAGCGGTCCCTTAGGGTGTTATAAGTGATGCGCCGAGACACCTTCTGCTGGGGGGGCGTTCTGACCAACTGACCAACTATTGTTACTAAATTGTTACTAAGACAAAAAGGTCACAGAAAATGCTGTGGCCAACCCACTTGCTGCCTGGCTAACCTTTTTGAACAACTTTCTTGCAAATTTGAAAATATTGATGGGGGCGCGACGCTCCCCCGCACCCCCATCTGCACACCCCTGGGTACTATGATCTATTTGCAATAAAAGGACTGCAAATGCTACAACAAAAGATGAACCGTTAGACATGAAAATCAAGTAAAATAAATGCTTATATATATCATACATGCACACCACACACATTTTTAACAGAAGCTGGTAGGCATAAAATAAGAGTTAATTTTTTAAAACAGTTGAGATTCAAATTTAGTATTTCATAAGGGCTGAGGGGGTAAGGCTTGCATTGAGGGTAGATCTATGTATATGTGTTCCTCCACAGGGGTAAATTTTGGTCTTCAAACTCTTTTCCAGAGTAGCAATGCTTACTTTATTGGTTTCCCAACAATACAATGGCAATTTGAGGGTATGGGGGCTTGCCCCCAGAAAAATTTTCTTGAACCAAACTGTCTACAGTGCTGGAAAATGCCCCTTCATAAGATAGGAGAGATGGAAAGAATTCAGTACGAAGGGCAATTCTTGCCCCTTCTTCTCCCATGGAAGAGGGCAGAGGGGGCAGCTGCCCCTCAGGGAAGGCATCCCTGGGTAGAGCTTTCCCTCAAACCAAAAAACTTAGAAGAAATGTAGCCAAGAAGCTATTTGGCTTTACTTGCTTCCATTATCGATACAAAACCTCTTCTTTTTCCAGAGAAGATAAATCATACAAAAGGGTGTTCAGACACCCATGGAATTTTTATGAAGTATTGTTCCAAAGTCTATCGGTAAAATTTCTTCTGTCGTATTGGCCTACAAGGTATGGCAATTAATGGTTACGTCATTAATGGTTACGTCATGATTTACTTCCATATGACAGTTGGACGTGACGCAGATTTGACAGTTGCGACAGAGCTCATTCCTTTTCAACGTCAAGGGGTGGCATGCTACGTAACAGAGCAATACGAAAGAAGGTTCCATGTACTGAGAGATAGCGTGGATCAAATGATATTGCAGTTTCGGCCTTTGCGGTCAATGACGCTGCATTTAATTTGTGCTGTGTATGATTTCAAAACTATCTAAGATGGTGATCAGTGAACGAAGAATCGGCTTTGTTCGAATTTATTTTTTATGCATATTGGACCGATGGGCAACACGTCAGCATATTCAATAGCAACAGAAAAAGAGATCTAAAGCCAAGCTACACGTTTGTTAATAAGAAACATGAGGCTGAAATTAGGCAGCTAATAAAGGTTTAAAAGTACTATTAAAACATTGGCATAGATCGCGTAACGAAAATTTCGTATCAGTACACAAATATTTCAAATAAGACAAGAACAAAAAAGCTGCTAAATCAGAATAGCATTTAAGTTGTGGTGTAAAAGTGTCCCCCTGGTGGGGCAATGAAAGGGGCTGGTAGGGAATTTTCCCATTACTTTGTATGTTAAAAACTGCTCTAACTAAAACCTAGTAGACTAATACAGCAGCAGAACAAGGGAAATACAGAAATTGCCAATGTTTTCAGTCAGTGACGGGTACTCAGGGGCGAGGGGGGTGCTCTCGTCTCCTGTACAAGCACGCTGGAGCCCCTCACATTTTCCATACGTATGATGTCATACTATATATAGCCTATTTTATCCAAAAGAATTTTCATGCTCAAAAGGATTTTCTTGTAAGGGTGTGCTTGTAGAAATGTAAAGGACTCCGCCCCTCACTCCCACTGCCACGCCCAATTGGAGCTCACCACTGGCCCCCAGCCCATTACTCAAAAATTTCCCCCCGGCGTCCCTGCAGTACTGTCAGACTTAGAGAATTTTCACAAAGCTATATAGCAATAATTCACAGGCAAAAGTAATCGAGATGCTTTTACACCCTCTCCCTTGTACAATAAAGTTCCAAAGTGCCCAACATCGTTGTTTTAGAAAAGTTTATAAGCAAATGAGGCTCAAATAGTCAAAATCTTAAGAAAATCTTAGGAAAATCACGAGGCTCAATTTCCAAAATTACGTGTTTTCATTGGCCAAAAATCGGTCTTTCGTCGTTATTGCATTCAAAATGTTAAAGATTGAATTATAATTTAAATATACTATATTAATAACGAAAGTATAAACCATTTTAGCCAGTTTATTTCAGTAAAAATTAAGAGAAAATTAGGAAAATATCAGGTTCGATTTCGGGAAAAGTTAAGAAAATCGAGGCTCAGTCAAAATGACGGTTTTCCTATTAAAACACACGTCAGGCGGTCACGTGCTCCTTTGCAGAGATATCTTCCAGCATGAACAGGCAAGTGGGAGCTTTTCTTGTTTTCCAAGGCTAATTTGTAGTTTTGCACGCGTAGTTGTGAAACAGTTGTTCAGTTACTATGCGCGGTTGCCAATGCTTCTATTATAGTTTTCTCATATCCTTCCTTTATCCGCAGTCTATTTTCAGATGGCTGAATCATATGAACTCTGAACTTTCAGTTCCTAGCTTCTAGATTCAAAGATAACATGTTGAGAAGGCCTCCTTTGTCTTAGCTAGGTGCAGCTTGCAAAAGATTTATGCAGAAAGGCTTTGCTTGGGCACAAGCATGGCGTTACTGGGGGTTGGAAAGGGATTCAGCCGTACAAATTCATTACCTAAGACTCTTAGGTAATGAATTTTTTAAACTTGAAATTTAAGAAACATGTAGGAAACTTTTGGTAGCATAATGGCCAGAAAATTTAAGAAACTGCTTTCCAGCACCGGACCTTGGTTTCTTATAGAAAATATATGTATTTGTGTGAACCAAGCTCATACCTAAGGAGGCTTGAGGGCAGTGCTTCCAAATAAAAAACTTTGTATGGTTTTATTCCCCCCGTAACAGAACCATCAGGTGGTTTGCTTCTCAAAAGTGAATGTCTGCGGAGGTTTAGCCCCTTTATGACATTTCTTCTAGTTACGCGCTTGGTGTGAGCTACATACACACTTTTTTGTAATAAAGCACTTTATAAGCAATTTAGTACTAGAGGTTCAACGTAAAGCTGTACCAAAAAATATAAATATGACACCTAACTCGTACTGACGCATTTTGTTTATTGTAGGACAAATAGTATACTACATTCACGTTCTGCGTACGCTTTCACAGCAATTTGGTTTGCTAAATAAGGAAACTTTTACAACTAAAATGTGGCCAAAAATTGGAAAGCGTGTAGACTAAGCCTTGAGCTAGGCTTCTCTTAAAAGAAAGGGTACTTTCTCTCCCTTCAGGGAGAGATTTCAACATCTATCTTCAGGCACTTCCTAGCAGTGGGGATTCTACGGGGGTCCATGGCCCCAAGAAGTTTTCTCAGAATTTGGCTCCCACGTTTTTAGGAAGGCATAACATTTTGAATTTCGAATAAATAGTTTATTGCAAATTAGGAACATGTACACGGAATAAACATGATGCTTCTAGACTGGTACTGTGCTTTGACTTCTACAAAGTGCAAGTTTTAACAAGGGGGCTCTAGGTGTAATGACAAAACTGGCCTTTTTGCAGCTACATCCATACTTTTAAAGATGGAGACATAGCCTAATTTAGCAAAACCAATCCACTTTGAAAAGCAAGACTGATACAAAGGTTTGAAGGTAAGCCCCCAAAAGATGCAAAAATTTTAACGAGGGAGGCTCCGCTCTCCTGAGTCCTCCTAGAAATCTCCCCTGCTCAAAATCACTTAAGCTTAGTTATAATTCAAGGCTCAAGCAGTGCTTACACTTTGTAAATTCAAATTTCTTTCTTTCTCCTTTTTTTAGTAAAATTTCCTCAAGTTCCTTACGATTTCCTTCCACATGTATTCGGAGTAAAGGACTAATGCAGCGTATTATTCGTTACAAAATGTTTTACATTTCATGTAGCAATTAATGGTGCAGGCCCAACTTTTTATACTCCCCCTTTCACAAATACAGACTTTCCACCAAATTAGGGAATTCATTGAAAATTAAGGAATTTTATATTCTATCAGAGAAAATATGAGACAAAAAAGATTTTTTAAAAATTCAGGGAAATTCAGGGAAGTTTCAAGTTTCGTATTCCTTTATTTGAGTCTCCAGCACCCTGCTATCCAATCAGAACTTTTCTGGTGCCGATAGAATCATCTATAAAGCACGTAACTCATTGAGAACGTAAAATTTTAAATATGTACACTCATTTCTTAAACTTCTTTTGAGGTCCTTACTTACTTCAACGTTTCCTTCTTATTTCCTCAACATTTGTATTTCCTTATTTTTTCTTTCCAACAGGCCAAATTTCCTAACGGTAAGGAAATTTCCTCACAATCTGAAGCACAGAGCTCAAGTTTCGCCAGGACTTGGATATTTACTTACGAGCTCATCTGGGATTAAACTTTGTACTGTAGATGTAAAAGTCAGTAATTTCTGTTCTTGATATTTTTGTGGTGAAAAACACTTTAATTTGCGTTCATAAAGTAAATGTAGTTTATTTCCTATGCTTTGTAAAACTTTGACATCTTTAGTTGGGGTAGAGTGTAAGCAAAATGGGAGGGGGGCTGGATTTTCTTCAAAATTGCTTAGTTAGGGGGTGGTAATAAATGGAAATTGGTGGCAAATGTTAAGAAATGCGCCTACTCAGGGGCAGCCTACTCTTCGGTGCCAATGCTAACATTGTAAATCTGTAATTGTTTATAAGCTTTTTTCAATAAAAATCATTAATATGCAAGAGAGATCATCTTGGTTGTAAAATTTGGCTCTCAATCAATCAATGCATCAAGTTTTGTCTCGTATATTGTCTTTCTATGTATCTCTAAATGGCCTACACGCTACTAATTTAAGAACAAATTAAGAACAGTTCAGCCTCAAAATTTGGGAAAAATTAAGAACAGCCAGCCTGAACCTCAAGTTAACTTGTTCTTATAAAAAAGGTGTAACAGGTGTGCAAAGATTTGAGTGTGTCCTTTGATGCTCAACACGATTTAATCTTTTGCTGTTTAACTATTATTGAGAAATAACCTTAGGCTTAAGATCAAAAACAAAATAATGAATGCTAATGTCGAACAAAAAATTAAGCACTCTTGTGAAAGACTACATGTTTTTTTATAAGAAAAATGCTTAAAGGAAAGTAAGGCTCAAAGGGCGAGAATATTAAGAAAATCTTAAGACAATCACAAAGCTCAGTTTCCGAAATTAAGTGCCGTTGTTGGCCATAAATCGATATTTCGTCGTTATTATATTCAAATTGTTAAAGGTAGCATTCAAATTCGAGTATACACGATTGTTAATTCTTGAGGGTTCCAGTTTCAAGAAATAAACGACAATATCTGAGGAATCTAAAACTTCACATGCTCAATCAAACTACACTCTGAATCATACCACGATGTACTCTGTAACTTGAAACAACAACAACATATAAAGGACCACGGCGCCTACACAGTGCCGTGTATAAAACAAAAAATAATAATATAGTCATAGATATTACAACGATAAGCAAAGAAAGTGTAATCTATTTTAGCCAGTTTATTTCAATAAAAATTAAGACAATTTTAAGAAAACTCAGGCTCAATTTGGGGAAAAGTTAAGAAAATTGAAGCTCTGGCAAAATGATGGTTTTCTTATAAAAAAGATATATGTTTACTTGAATTTTGCCTGCAATGAAAACAGAATTAAATAGAAAAATCCAGTAGGGGCTGTTCAATAATTACGTCACGCTAAATTTGGGTTTTTGGAACCGCCCATCCCCCTTCGTCACGCTCCGTCACGGTTTCATGTGAGATCCCCTTGCGTGATGTCACTCAAGGCAGAGACAACACCCCCTCTTAAAAAACTTCCAGTATATATGTAACACATGAAAAATTAGAGTACACTCTTTTCTTTTTATAAGAATACCTAATTTTTTTCTGAGCCTCAATATTCTTAAAAATTTTCGGTTTTGAGCCTCAGATTATTCTTAAATTATTCTTAAATTGTTCTTGCTCAACACAAGGTGTAAATTCGCCTTAAGATCAAAGAAACATATTAAATCATTTTTGATGTGTTGATTCACCATAAATTTCAACGAATTTTAAAACATATAGATATATATATATATAGCGTCAGAGTGATAAATGTTTTATGTTGGGAGGAAACTCTTAATTAAATTTGATTCGATTATCAAAATATTATAGTTTTGATGAAGGTTGAGCCTTGCAATATTCTTAAATTATTCTTAAATTTTAGCAATTTTGAGCCTCAATATTCTTATAGACTTTATTCTTATAAAAAAAAAGAGTGTAATGCAAGTTTTCTTTTGAATATATAAAATATTAACAAAATTTAAATATCAAGTCAATCGCTTCTTCGGTTTAGATAAAAGTTGATCAATCACTTCTCCAGATTGGATCCATATCATTAAGGATGGGGGTTCCACTTTTGGGAACAACCTCTGGAATATCTGACTCGTCGTCAAAATCAACATCATCAATTGCGTGCCATTCAAGCTCTTGAAAGGCCATCGTACACAACAATCCATTTTGGCGACGGGCTGCGACTCGTTGCGGTCGTACTCTTGACGCCTCGGCTCTGTTGGCAACTGGTAGCGAATCCTTTGTTCGGCAGTATGCTGAGTGGTATTGGGTGGTATTGGGTGGTATTCGGCAGTATGCTGAGTGGTATTGGGTGGTATTGGGTGGTATTCGGCAGTATGCTGAGTGGTATTNATTAATCGTTTAAAAAGGGACAATGCAGACGACCCTGCGGAAATACGTAAATCAATTCGTAAGGTATTGGACAAAATGCGTACTCGGAATGAAAAAGGTCGTTTAGAAACAAAGTACTTTGTAGAACTCAATAATGGTGAGACTACGTGGATTTCGGACGATTTCATAAGCGCGCAATTGTTACAAGACTTCAAACGTTGAAGATTGATTTTCATTTTGGTTTATCTTGCTTAATTGTTGTTAATTCGTTGTTGTTGCTGTTGTTCTGTTGAGCATTGACTCCTGATTCTTATAGTTATATAACCTGTATTCGATGTCGCGAAATTAATTGCAGTCAATTATTCATACTTTATGTATACTTGCTGTTCCACTCATGGCCCTGAGCAATCGATTGAATATTCAGAGCGATTACGATTGACGTCTTGAAAAAGCCTAGGATCGTCACCTGATTCGTCGAGAAGCCAGAGTCTATAGATGGAAATTGCAATCAAAAAGAGGAAAAGTAGAAGTTATTCCACTCCAGTGAATTTATTGTGTTGACTCTTTGCTGGTTCAAAGTTTGAATTATGAAAATGTATGGTATTATGAGTGAAGAAGAACTACTACTGCGAACTCGCAATGTACGGACACATATTGACTGAAACCTTAGATTGTCAATTCCTGTTTCCAGGAAGTGAAATCTAGGGGGGAGGTGTGACGTTATGTTATGTATTGTTATGTATTAAAAACTATTGCTAGCCTCGCTTTGAGGTTGATTTAAATAAACAGTAGAGAGCACAGTTGTGTTGTGTGTGTTGCTATGAGTTTTGTTGAAGAATGGTTTGCTTTTAATTCATCTCGGTGTTTTCCTACTTCGTCATCCTTCTCGGGATAAAACGGGATACGAACCCGTCACAACGGGCTGCGACTCGTTGCGGTCGTACTCTTCACGCCTCGGTTCTGTTGGCAACTGGTAGCGAATCCTTTGTTCGGCAGTATGCTGAGTGGTATTGGGTGGTATTGGGTGGTATTCGGCAGTATGCTGAGTGGTATTCGGTGGTATTCGGTGGTATTCGGCAGTATGCTGAGTGGTATTGGGTGGTATTCGGTGGTATTCGGCAGTATGCTGAGTGGTATTCGGTGGTATTCGGTGGTATTCGGCAGTATGCTGAGTAGTATTATCCTTGGCTAAAGGGCAAGAATAGTCGTATTGAATTCCCTTTGGAAATTTCGTTATTGCATGTTTGGATTTTTTGAAATAAGGATAAATATGAAGCTTCCTTATCATCTTCTGCCCATTCAATTACACCATTATGAGAGTAAACTAAATCCAAATAAAACTTTATTTAAATTTTTTTTATACCGTGACACCACGGACTTGAAATAAGTGCTACCCTCCCCCCTCATTTACCGTCAAGCTGCATCACGAAAAACCTGAAGAGCCACCCACCCCCCTAGCGTGACGTAATTATTGAACGGCCCCCGTAGTGATGGCCTCTGAACTTCTATTAACTCCACCTGAATTTCGATTTCGTTTCATAGGACGTCAATGGATGCTAAAGATCGTCACAAACAGCGTAGACCAGAAAAAGTAGAGGAGAATTAATTTAGCGCATGACAGCTTACATGGTGCTCTTTTGTGTACAAAATAAGAGTTAATAAATGGCATTACATGTTTAGTTTCGAAAACAAGGACTTCCAATCTTAAACGTTTCGAATGAATGAATCAGCCGATCAGCTTCAAATAGGGAATGACCTCTCTTCAATTCTCTCTTGATGTCAAAATATGTAGTCCTTTCTTTTAGAGGAATATATAATATATATTGCTGTAGAATTTGTCTAATATTAGTTAATTAGTTTGTTTCACTACTTTGAATTTCATTATTAGATTTTGTCATTTTGCTTTGTATATAGTGGAATTGTAATATGCTAGAGCTACTTCTGTACGGTAGTAAACACTTGTCTTTTGAGGTGAATAATCTAATCTTAACTTCAACCACTAAGCAAATCTTTGAAACGGAACGTTTTGCTTGAAGGGTATTAGTGTTCTATGATAAGATCATCCAATTCCCTTTTGTGTGTCTGTATTTATTAGTCATTTGTTTTTCATTGCATTTGTTGCTTATTCTTTTGAAGTCTCAAGGAAGTTTGCAGCCAAATGTTATTCCCAGATTTCCATTTCTTTGTTTTCTAAATTCTCAAACCTCTCACTGGTCAATATTTGGTTGAACGCTACCAGAATTTGAAGTTCTGTATCTTACTTACATGTCGTTTTCTCTGTTAGTTTTTTCTTCATGTTTTTGGCTCTTGGGTAGACAAGTACATTGCTCCAAGGGGTATCGTCGGTGTAGTAGGGTAGTGCTAGCGTGGACGTAGGAGTCGGGGACATAAGGGGCACGTGCCCCCCACTTCTTTGCAAATTCATATGTAAAGTGCCTCTGTTCAGCTTCCATAGTACCCTTTTTTAATAGGAAGGGTGGCCCTAAACGTGTTTGTCCCCCAATTTCTGAATGCTTCCTACGTCCATGAGTGTCAGCGTATGTTAAGTAAATTATTTTCGTAAATTGAGATATTATATGAAAACGAAACTGTTCATTATCCTAAGTAGGGTGTTGTTTTGCAGTTTCATTACGGAGCATGCTATTTTTGCAAATACGTTTCATTGAGGTCCACGAGTAGTATGGATAGCAATACATCTGGTGCTTTAGGATACAAAATACAGATCTAATTTGCTACCGTAAAGCTTAGAGGCTGCTGTACACATGTCATAAAAGGTTACCATCAATCTGCACAAGTTTTGAGAGATACGAGAGACAGATGTCATCAATACAGTCCAAACGACAGTTGAAAAGCCTATCCGCTTAGAAATCAAGTTACATCGTACATCTAGCAAGTGCTTCAACAGCTGGACTATTTTACATAGAAGATTTTAAGAATGATTCTCTATGGGGGCCTTTCACTTTTTTTTAAGCCTTTAAGACATTGTCCACATAATGTGATGCAAAAGTATATCCTTCAAAACCTCTAAGGCCCCCCAAGCGAGCTAAATGGCCTGGGAGTTTTAGGAACTGTTTTATCGCCAATCTTTTTCTGGTGTTGAGTCTAGAATAATTCTTAAAGTATTCTTAAATACCAAAGGTATGACTTCACCTAACAATTTAAGGAAAGTATTATAATCTTTGCTGATGTTTTACTACACCATAAAGCTAAGCAAGAGTTTATATTTTGTATCGATGATGCAAAAGTACATCTGAAAGCAATATTATAACTAGGATACAAAGAAATTCTTGTGTCTTGGTGAAGCTTGAGCCACGTATTATTCTTAAATTATTCTTAAATTTCAGGGATTTTAAGCCGCAATCTTCTTATAAACTTTATTCTCATAAAGAGTGTACTAATGGAAGTCCCGAAGAATTGTTTTTTTTTAAGTGTCCTTGTTCACTAAGAGGAGGATATGTTTTAACCATTAACATTTCGTGTAAATCATGTTTTTACCATTAACATTAAGCTTAACCAACGGAAAACTATTTATGTTTTCAACAAATTAGTAAACCAGCTTTTAAAATGCCGCGCAAAGCAACTCGTTTGCAAGAATGAAGGCCACAAATCGATAAGCGTCTTCCATCAAAAGTAGGCATACAAAGATGGTGGTGGCTCACTATTACACAATAAATTCCGTGCGATTGTGATGATATGAGAAACGTAGACGCCTCTCAAGATGTGGTAAATGCACTCAAAAACCTCATCATAATATCAAGGCTTACATTTCATATAAATTTAGATAAGATAACCAGTAAAAATGCTCTAAGTCATAGTAGGTATTGCAAAAACGCATATCCCAACATCAAAAGCGCTGTATGATAAACTGTTTGGCGTAGAGCTAAAGATCTCTGCTGTAACGAAACGAAGTGGTCTGTGAGGCGTAATTGCTTGCAGCTCAGAACGTTGACTAAACACTGAAGCGGATAGCCTTCCGGCTTCCCCACTCGAGCGTTACGTCACTCAGAAAAGCGTGCACAACGTTTTTGAGCGTTTCCAGATTGTTCGAAGATTTGAAAGATTTTATCTCAAACATTTTCCACATTTTACAGATTTGTTTTCGAATATTTTGAAGAGCTTCTTATTTTTTGACGAATTTCAGAGTAATTTTGCTCATTCTCATCTTTGTAGCATTATGATCTCCATTTGATATCTCCATATTATGTTTCTTCTTTGACGCCATGCTTGTAGTCATGCTTGTAGTCATGCTTGTAGTCATGCTTGCAGTCATGCTTGCAGTCATGCTTGTAGCCATGCTTGTAGTCATGCTTGTAGTCATGGTTGTAGCCATTTGCTTGTATCTTTCAAAACTACTGCAGTGTGTTTACAAAAAAACCATTCTGTTTGTCACATCTTAACTCATTTGAGCAAATAGTTCAAAGCTTATTCCATGACGTGCCTTTGGTCGAAACAGAAAATCATTTGTCGCCCAGAGGGTAAATTTTCTGTGCCAACCTTGCGTTTATGTGGAGTGCTGTTGTGTAGTGAACACCCTTTCCAGGCAATGCGTTGTATCTGTCAAATGTATGTCACATGTCATGTGCTGTGGGATTATTATTAAGTGCTCTGTGTTTAATGATCTAGGTTAGTCTTCTTCGGTTTGGATTACAAGTATAACATCAAAGAGTTGTTTATATTGCCAGTCTACATTAGGTCTAGGCAATAGGCCTAGGCGTACGGTTAGCCTCCAGGCATAGAAGTGCAACCATCACCCAGGTACCGCTAAAGGCTACAAGTACAATGTACTTCTACAGGGCAACTTACTGTACCCAGGACCATTTGATCGACTACTGTTGCTAAAAAAAGTCACAGACAAAATTTTTGTAAGATAAGCCTCTGACACTCCTTAAATATATGATTAAGTGACCTCTCTTAACATTCCTTAAAGATATCAAAAGGCAGACAGTAACAGATGATACTTCAATGTCATGAGTTGGCTCCAAAGTCATAATACAGTTTGAAAACAAGACAAAAGCTAAAAATCAGAAAGAAAACAGCTTAGGTGGTAATGACTTTGTTATCATCAAGCATCTGCAGCTCTTGGTTTTACATCAAGAGACTGTGCCCCATGGACGCAAAAGTGAAGTTTTTATGTACTTTGATCAAAGCAACGTGGTCATACTTCACATATGTCTTCCTGTGTACCACGGCATTGTTCACATTTTGATTTGGCATTTAGTTAATGCAACTTATTCATTGTCTATCAGGTTTTTATACACTCTTAGGTTTCTGTACTCTTTTCTAGTCAACATTCTTTTCATTAACATTTCATAGAAGAAATTTGCTCTCTACACCTTCACAATTAAATCCAAACTGCTTGGGTACTTCCAAAATGAAGTGTACAAAATTTCTTGTTATTTACTCCATAAATTGTTTTCTTTTCAGAAATCTTTTATTAACATGTATCCGTAAGACCAGAACTAACGCTAACTACCATTAATATTTTTCCACAGCACGAAAAAGCGGTAACATTCTCTTCACATACTAAAAGCTTTTTCCGTCCGACACTCATCAGAGTATGAAAACGGCGGATAGTGACCTAAAGGTTAATCGAAATATATATCCAGATGCGGTTAATGTGATAGGATGCGGATATATATTTCGGTAAACCTTTAGGTCACTATCCAACGTTTTCGTACTCTGATGAGTGTCGGACGAAAAAAGCTTTAAGTATGTGAAAAGAATGTTGCCGCTCTTTCGTGCTGTGGTAAAGTTCTGTCCGCTAAAATAAGAAAAAATACCTAGGGGGGCTGAGTCCTCCTGAGCCCCCAGCTGTACAACCCTAGTCACTACGTTTGCCAATTTCTCATTGCAGGTTTATCGAGGAAGCTACAGTTAAATTGAATGGTCACAGACACAAATTCATTAGTAAACAAATTTAAAAAGCAATGGATAGAATGGGCAATTAACAAATAGTACAAACAGACTATTTAATATTTTTGTTCAACGCCGTGCTGCTACACACATTTTTATAAGAACAAAGTTTATAAGAATATTAAGTCTTAGAATCGCTGAAATTTAAGAATAATTTTAAAATAATGTAGGGCTCTAGCCTCTTCAAGACTAAGAATTCTTATGTATTTGAGTTATAATACTGTCAGTAGATTGACATTTGCAATATCAACGAATTATATACTATTCTACTCCACTTTTATTTTGGTTTTTGGTGAAGTAAGGCATCAATAAAGAATTGAATATAATCCTATGATTTTCAGACTTAATTACACCTTCGATATTTATGAATATTGTATTATATATTATATTTATGAGTAATCTAAGGCTGCTACGATGGATGGTTGGAGTGACGAGAATGGACAAGATCAGGAACGAGTACATGAGAGGATCGGCCAGGGTAGAAGAAGTGAGGAAAAGTTGGACGAAGGGCGACTGAGATGGTACGGTCATGTACAGAGAAGAGAACCACACGATCTGGCTAGAAGAGTGATGGAGCTGGAGATAGGGGGTGCCAGGGGGAGAGGAAGGCTTAAAAGGAGATGGAAGGACTGCGTGGGAGAAGACTTAAGAACCAGAAGCATCAGCCCCAGCTCAGCGCTAGATCATCTTGAGTGAAAACGTCTCATCAAAGAGCGATCCTGAATAGGGAATAGCTAGAAGAAAGACGAAGAAGAAGTAAAAGTGATCTAAGGCTGAAAACTGAAGAAATTTGAGAATATAGAGATTCGGCGGAAAATTAGGTCTTCTTATAAAATGAATGTGTACTGCCATTGCTAAACTCTCTTTTTACAAGAATCAGTAAAACTGAGGTTCAAGATGACTGTTCTTAACTTTTCCGAAATTTTGAGGCTGAATTTTCCTTAATTTGTTCTTGAATTAGTTGGATGTTGGCAATTTAGAAAAGCATAGAAAGACAATATACTGGACAACATTGGATATTTTGATTAATTGAGAGCCCATTAGCCAAATGTTACATCCGAGTCGGTCTCCCTGGCATATCAATGTTTTTCATTAAGAAAAGTTCGTAAGCACTTATAAAGAAACAATTTTAGCACAGAGACTAATTTCGTTAGTGGTAGCTAATTTGTGAAAACCAAAGGAGAAGTGATAATGCTGTGAATTCTCCTCAAGCTGGCAAGGAAAGCTATCAAGCAATCCACCTCGGTTTCTAGTTTTCGTCATAAACTGAAAATTCATATATTTTCTACCAGATACCTGACTTAAAGTGCCTGTACACTATTGTACGTTTGAGAACTAAAGATGAAACAGGTATAATGGAATAGGCAAATGTACACAAGGGGGTAATTTACACAGAAGGGCTCTCTCCGCGATTAGTTTATCTACTGAGAGCCTTACCAAATTCTTAACTAAGTTTGCTTTTTAGAGCTATTTTCTTCTTGTTTACTCCCTTATTTATTCCTATTATACATTTGTTGTTATTTTGTAAATTGTAATTAATGTTGTTGTTAAATATATAAGTTTAGAATTTTGAATTGATTTATAAACTTGAACTTGAAAGGATATTTCATTTCCATATGATAACAGAAAGTCGATGCATCGTTGCTCAACAATACATTTCACGAAAGTACTTCAGCCTCAGCTTTGTTCGTGTTCCTATAACATTGTTCTCATAAAAAAGAGATTAGCCAGAAAGAAGTGTTTAAACATTGACTGAAAATACTTTGAAGACAATTTTGTCAACAACCAATTTTTAGTCACGGAGTGACCTATTGTTATGGGTATGGGGGAAAAAAGTGTTTCCGGCGAGCCCCCGTCTTGGTTTTATATCTCCTCCCATCCTGCTTTGCGAGACGAGTGAAGGAAGTTAATCTGATTGGGTGAATGAAATAAAAGAAATGACATAAGAACTTGTGATTGGTTACGGGAAGCTAGGATGGGGGGAATGATGAGAAGGAAATGACAGTTTGGAATAGGGCGATTGTTATGCTATTGTGGGCACGAACGACGAACAAAGCTGTGTTTGTTTGAAATGTTGAGAGAGAGGAAATGAAAGATGAAAGGAAGTGACATTTCTACACTATGGACGACTATGTGACAACCAAGTGACAACAGCCAAGGAGGCCAAGAATTCAGCATTTCATCCTGGGTGGAGGAAGACGGGATTTTTGTTCTCTCCGAAGTGGAAAAGGCTGAAGGCGTGTCGTGAAGTATATCCTCCGTGACATACCTCTAAGGTTCCTTTGATTATTTTCAAGACCAGTCTTTGACTTGCTGAGGCCTCTATTGGTGGATAATGCCGTACCCCTATAGTCAGGGCCGTTGAGAGAATTCAGAGGCCCCCCCTAGGGCAAAAGAGAAAGATGAGACCCTCTGCAAGCAAAGTGAGCAGAAAATCTTCAGGGTCTTGAAATCAACTATGAAAAATAACTACTGGTTTACTTTATGAGGCCCCCAGCCCTTGTAGCATTAGTTGTTAGGAGGTCTTTTGCACCTTGAGGCCCTGAAGCAATTTTCCCCCTACTCCACTCTCGGCAGCCCTGCCTAGAGCAAACCGCACCCGTTCACAACAATTCTGAAGCAAAGAATTGACTGTTAGACTGTTACTAACTGTAGCAGTGGTTTCACTCCGAAGGCTGGTAATCACTATGGTAACGATACAAATCACAAGGAAACTATAATCAGACATAGCTAGATTATAATGGCGGACGCAGCACAAGCTCTGTCTTCTTCACAGAAAACGTATTCAGCTTCTTTATCAACGGAGGATCTAATCCATCCACATAAGGCTAGTGATATTCCGGGGTAAGTAATTTTGTTTCGTCCTGTCCTTGTAGAGCTAGAGAAATTATGATTTCGTTAGTCTAGGCTGCTCATATGTCCTAGTAACGTGAATGTTTACAAATTGCCCTTTGTTCAATAGCTATTCTCTCCTATATCGGACCATCCTCCTTTACTTACTCTCCTACGTGAGTTATTTATATTTTTGACTTATGCCAGATAATTCATCCTTGTTGTGGCAACTTATACACCCCCAATCAGGATTATTCGGGAGTATTATTTTCTCGTAGGCAACGCTCCATGCCAAAAATTTATGAACTCCTCTTTGCGACTTTTATGCTCATGATTGATTGCAAAGTTTACTCGCAGCTTGCAAATTATCTCCCAGATTTAATCTGAAGTATTACTCATTATGTGAACGCATTATACATGTATCATGAACTTGTCAATGCAAAGGAAAAATTCTGTTTATCAAGCAATTAATAAATAACAAAAGAAGATGAATGCTATCCTTGAAGTTTTATCAAAGCTTCTTTTAGTGACTCTTCCAGTTTCATTGCATTAATCATTGTCTCAAGTGAATCAAAGAGCATAAACACAACAATGAGATAAAAATTAAATGTTAAAAATCTTGACAATTATTTTAATAATTGAATTCAGAATTTCCAGCATTATAAAAACAGTCATTTGAATTCAATGAACTTTTTGGAAAGCATTTAACTTAAATGATATTTATCTCATTTCAAAATCTTGACAATTATTTTAAAGCTTGAACGCAGAATTTTAGCATTATAAAAACAGTCATTTGAATTCAATGAACTTTTGGGAAAGCACTTAATATAAATCATATTTGTCTCATTTGGGTGCAAGTGAGACACAACTAAAATAAGTCCAAGATGTATCTAAGCACTAGACAGAATTTTGACAAGAAAAATTCATTCCCTCCCCGGAGTCCCTTTGACTTCAACTCTGGAAGTAGCATACAAGGCAAAAATAAAACAAAACTCTCTGTTTATTTTAAGATACATTGGGCATACTCCTCAGCTCAAATTTAATTGTGGTCACACATATGGGTACCACACTGATGTTTTGTCAAAGGTGAGTAGACTCTGGTGATGTTTCATCAATACTTGATAAAGCTATATATATAATACAGTATGTTTTATCTGCTATTAATTGCTATACTGAGGAAGGTTAAATTTGATACAGATTGATATTGAGAATATTGACTGAGTTATGCACAAGCGGCACAGACTCAGCATGTGGGAGATGAAGTTTTGCTAAGTTTAAGACTTTAATACTTTAATGGAACTTTTGAATATGAAACTATTTTTATTTTGGAACAATTAGGGAATATTTTTCATATGGATACTTCACATTCAAAAATCGATAAAATTTTGTGTTTTTTCTTTGCTTAGTGCAGACATTAGAATGCTAATTTGATGATATCATAGCTTGTGAAAATAAAGATTTTGCTCTCCACTGCATTATGATGAAGTCTCTACATGATTAATGCTTTCTAATTAAAAATTTCTAGAGACACATGAGAAATGAAAAACTCATCCACACAAGACCAGATTTCAGTATTGACCTGAAGAGGGCATACTTACCAAGGCATGTTGGTGATAATAAATATTTTGAGAAAATGATCCCAGGATACACAGGTATTGTTTTTTCCAATTTTCTACATCCCTGGTGATTAGGATCACTTTATTTAGTTTCATGCTCACTGGTTGCTGCTTTTAGGTTTTTTTAATAATCAAAGCCAAAGATAATGTGGTAGATATAGTGGTGGTTATTTGAATAGACCACAGAACAGTGATGTGTGTATTGGAGGTTATAGGGGCACATTTACACCCCCAATATATTTGAAATTGCAAGAAAATTGGTTAAAAGTTGGCCAAGCTGCAAGAGAGCTGGACACAGTGTTCTGTGACATTTCTTTCTTTTATATAGTAACAGTTGTTTGTCAAATTGTCAAAATGCCACCCATGGGGGTGTTTGAACCATTTAACCAACTGCAAGTGTTGCAGCACATCCCCACAAGAGGGAAAAAGTTTCTCCCCCATATGCCATCAAATTGGCAAATACTTGACAGCTTTAGCTGATCAAAGACTAAATATATTGCACATAGTCGGCAACTGCTTGCCCAAGTCTAAAATACTTGGCAAATTTAGGGCAGTGAAGCCTGACTTTTTTGTAAAAAACTACTGCTTTGTAGAAAGGTTGTATGTAAGACAGACAAGGTTTGTGTAGAATTCAGTTAGATCTCTTGTATTGTCCAGAATTTAGTTTATGCATATACATCATAGAATGAGGAATCGTTGTAGAACGTAAACAGCTTTTTAGCGTAAGTGAACATTATTGTTCATCATGTCAAAATCAACATCTTTTGAATTTTCCCTCAATTTTTTGTAATTTTGGCATAGATTCATAAAATGTGTTACCATATCTCTCCAATTTTAAGCAACAGTTTAATTTTGTTATTTAGAAGGTTTTGTTGTAACATACATTGGTTGAAGTACTGCATATTATGATCTTTGTTTTTGTTTCTTTTTAAATTCAATACCACTGCATTCAGCTCAGTCATGAAGCCAGGGGGTGGCAATGGGGCAGTGCCCCCCAGCTCAATGATCTTGCCTGCCCTTGCCCACCCATAACTGAGTCTTGATCATTTAGTATCTTGCTATTGTCTTTTCTATATTAGAGATTATAGATTGAAGCATTCTAATGATGTTTGCAAAGGGCCCTTTTCCATGATTGTAGGGAATTAGTTGTTTTAATTTGTCTGGGGGCAAGCCCCCAGACCCCCTTTCCTGTCTTCATGGCACTATAAAGGACATCAGTAGGATTATAGCCAACATAGAAGGTGTGGCGATCAAAACATTTCTGATCAGAGCCCTCAAACTCCTTCCTTGCTGTGCGTGTTCAATAGGCACCCTCTTTATATTCAGGTGTGGCTGCCACACCCATACAGCCTGGTTGCCCCCCTGTAATTTGAATGCTGGATTCCTGGCCGATTCCGTTATGAGTTTTGTAAGGGATGCTCACAATCAAGGGCTGATTTATTTATTCTGAGCGTCAATTAATGAGGCTCGGTGGCTTAAAGTGGAAGGAATACAGTGTGTTCTTTGAGCCTGAAAATGCCTGTCAAAAGTCAAAGTCCTTTCCCCTCCCCAATGGCGCATAACGCGGCGCCTATCTCCGTTTCTATAGCCCTAGGCCACGCGTCTGCGAATGCAGTGAAAGCTACAGCGGGGGGCTGGTCCACTGGTAGCTGCGCGAGTGTAACTTTCCCACTGCATTCTCATATGTCGAACGCCATACGAGAAGGCAGTGAGTACCATTTTTAAAGTCTTTGGTATGACTCGGCCGGGGCTCGAACCCACGACCTACCGGTTGAGAAGCAGACGCTCTACCACTGGGCCATCACTCCGAAAATGCCTGTACCATATTTATATGTAGTACTTACCTTTGACGTTTTATTCCTTCCTAGGTTATGTTCCGGGACATCACTTCGGTTTTGGCACAACATACAAAGAAGGGACAGAAATAGCAGTGGCAAAGTTTAAAAGCAAAGATCATCAGCGAAGGGTTGAGCTACTAGGCCTTAACACAAAAGCTGCCACAAATCAGCCATTGAAGGTTTCGGCGTCATATCCACCTCCTGATATTTCTCATCCTGGAACGAATCTTCGATACACCAATGCCTACTACAGAAAGAAATTTTGTATGTTTACTACAGGGGTGGCATTAGGGGAAGGCTAGGGAGCTATAGCCCCACAGTTGGACCATACTGCCCCACCTATCTGAAGCAGGGTTGCCAGAATTAAATTGGCAAAATATGCCAAATGGTGAAAACTTTATGCCAAATGGAATTAAAATATGTCAAATCCAAAAATCCCCCACTGAGGCAATGAAGCTGCGGAGCATTTTATATTTTCACCCCTAGAATGACCATAGAGCGCTGTAACGTTAATTAATAAGTTTAAATCACTATGCACGTTTTTTTTATAAGAAAACCGTTATTTTGCCTGAGCCTCAATTTTTTTCCTGAAATTGAGCCTAAGATTTTCTGAAATTTTTCTTAACTTTTACTGAAATACACTAGCTAAAATGGGTTACACTTTCGTTATTAATATTGTATACTTGAATTTGATTCTTTCTTTAACATTTCGAATGCAATAACGAAGAAATATCGATTTTTAGGCAATGAAACCACAAAATTTTGGAAACTGAGCCTCGTGATCTTCGTAAGATATTCTTACGACATTGACGATTTTAGCCTCAGTTTCATAGAAACTTTTTTCTTATAAAAAATACGTCTAGTGCAATGCTTTCAGTAACCTTTCATAAACCATTTATACGTACTTGTTTAGATGTATATTATTCAGAAAATCTGTAAAAGATAACAAATGACACTTCGTGAAACCATGCTCAAAAAATCCCATAAGTATTCCCAGATTACAAAATCTGCCAAATGCAATTTTTGAATTCTAAGCTACTCAAAAAATGCCAAAATTGTGAAATTTGGCATTTTAAATGCTAATCTGGCAACTCTGATCTGAAGAAAAAAATTCTTCTTTTTGGAGTTACTTCTAACCATATGTCGGTCCCGCCGTTGGAAGAGACAGCTCCCGTCGGAAAATCCCTCGTGCCGCCCCTGGTTTACTGTTTCATATGCATCTATCTACTCTTTTTATCTATGTTATTTTCTTCTTTCTAATATATAACTCATTTCTTTGTTCTTATATTCCAATTAAATTGTTTCCTTCAAAGTAAGTCCACACATATACAGTGCTTTCAAAAGTTTTTGAAGTAGGAGTTGCTTCTATTTGAGTCAGGCCGTGAAGTGAGAGGCCCTTGATCGAGCACGAGCGCTTCCACGCTCGCCTCGCACATTCAACTGGCTCGATTATTCGAGCTGAAAGGGCCTATCAATCGTTTTTATTCATGATTTGCAATTCAGATAAAGATTAAGCCTGGACCTTCCCTGAATGTCCGTAAAGGAACAATTAAATATTCTTTCGTTCTCTTCCTTGAAATCGGATGTCCTTATATTTTGAGTCATCTTTGATTGAGTCATATTGTGGATAAAATTCATAGCGCGAATGTCATGTCGTAGCACCTGGAATCGTGTTGCTAGACTACACGTTTTTCATAGGAAGCCTAGCTCAAGGCCTAGTACTAAAAGTTTCTTAATTTTTGGCCACATTTTAGTTCGAAAAGTTTCTTAAAAGTTTCTTTATTTAGCGAACTAA
Organism: Cassiopea xamachana; assembly: GCA_900291935.2. NCBI lineage: Eukaryota > Metazoa > Cnidaria > Scyphozoa > Rhizostomeae > Cassiopeidae > Cassiopea > Cassiopea xamachana. The sequence goes on from OLMO02000297.1 coordinate 1,786,826, forward strand.
ATTACTGTGAAAGCGTTCTCAGAACGTGAATGTAGCAAACTATTTGTCCAATAACAAAGAAAATGCGTCAGTACGAGTTCTAAAGCAATGTCTTGAAAGCTTCATTTTGATCAAATCAATTCAGCTGATCAGTGATTGCAATATTGATCAAAATTTCTGATTAATCCTTTGCACAAGTACCGTGGTGAAGTCATAAAATTTCAGGAAGTATAACGCAATAGCTTTTACTAACAACTCTACTTTTGTTATTTTTGTTTTGGTAGGTAGCATGGTGGTGAAGACCAAACATCTTACACAGCATATCAAAATGACACTGTGTTACCCCCTCGATTACAGTGGTACTTGGGGGCAGCTGACGCCCTCAAAATTTCACTGATCTCCTTTGGTACCTAACTCTTTTGAAGATTTCTCTACATTGTAGGCACTATCACAATCTGCTCTTCTTTTTCTAAAGTCGGTGGCGCGCTAAAATATTTTCGTTTTGCTCACTTTCGGCAATTTGATAGCATCTGAAACCCCCAAACCCCTTGTCGCCATCTATAAAACACAGGCCCAGGAAAAAGGAAGACTAAAACAGTAGCGTGCTGTGACAATATGTTGTAGCGGCAATTTTTTGATTGAGAAAAGTGGCGCCTCTCAGAGCTCAAAATGGCGTCCCATCTGAACTTAAAGCACATGTTGAAATGTAGCTTTGTCACCCCTTACGGTGTTCTAAAGGGGCACATGCCCCCGCCTCCAGCCAGTACGGAACTGATAAAACAGTGGAGGAGCTTGATCAAGCGCCTTACTGATTTGAGGAGCTTGGACAATCAAGTACCTAGCGCTTGCTCATTCCAAGGCCTGATTTGAGTAGGAGTTGCAATGCCCTAACACCATTAACAGTTCGTTTATTTCATAATTTACGTTAGGGAAAGTAAGCGTAGCAAATCATAAACTTGCCGTCGGATGCGAGGGCCGACAGCTGAATTTGAAAACACGTTCATGTGAGAGATGAGTCCAGCCCACTAAGATGAGATCCCACTCGATTACCGGTGCGATCCCATTTAATTGAGGTAAATATTTTCCATATGAACGCAGTCCAGTGGGCCACCCCACTCAGGTGAGATGGTTTTGAGATTACTGGGCAAGCGTAAATGTCTGTCTGAAGTGCAACAAGGAACTTTTGATTTAGAAATGAAATTAGAGCTAAAGAATCTGCCAGCTTCCATTTCATGAATTTTCCACAGGAACGCAATATCACAAAACTGTAGTATTAAAGCGACAGCGATACTTAACAGTGTAGTCAAATTAGCAATGATAATATCTTTGTTTATGGGCATATTTCAAGTAAATAATGCATTTGCTATAATGAGAGCTCAGAACATGGACCGGAAATTATAAACCACGCCAAATTGAATGTAGTTTTTAACAGGAATCCAGCCCACCTTAGTGAAAAATTATCTCACTCTGTAACTTTGGTCCTCAGCTTGATTTGGATATACTTTGACTCATCATCAGAGGATCTTTTTACAAACAAAGGAGTAGGGAAATTCCCCACAGGCAATCGAATTTCCACATTAGCTAGCCCCAATACCCAACTAGCAAGGACTCTTGCATGTGTCCTTTCGTTAAAGCTTATTTTGAAAACCAACTTGAGTAGTTTCTGTTTACGTCTCGTTGTTGTCAAATGAAAATCTCAGGTTACGTATTACTTCTTGTTCTTGACATTTTCAATCAATACCTGAAGTTGGCGATTATATCACTGACTTAAGTTGTAGCAGTTCCCGCCACACCTTTAGTTGTAGCACCCCTGTGTGTCAATTCCACACTAGTGAAAGCTCGTTTGAAGATCCCCTGTTCGTCATGCTTGTGCGGTAGTGTTCAGTCCATGCCCGGAGACACGTGCGATCGCACGTGCGCGGGTCCACACACGTTTAAAATCTCTACAACAAGCGAAAGATCTCCCGTGTCAATGCCTCTACTGTTTTGTGCATAATTGTAGGGGTCATAGTGCACTTTTTGAATTTTTTTCATCCCTCATAGCATTTTATAATGCCCCCCATTTTAGCAAAATTTTCACTGTCATTTTCATCCCATTAATCATGAGTCAACTCTCCATCAAGCACTACACAACCATTGTCAGGTGGAGCACTGTCTACCACTGCACCCAATTTTTGCTTAACACATCTGGTGTGATCATTAACTCTCCTACTTCTTTCAGGGTTCTTGCGATTTTCCCGGTAGATCATTTTATTACCAACGCTCTACTTTATGAAAATGTAGAAAAATATCCACCCCCCTGCTAATTCGACCCCCCTACAATTAAGCACAAAAGAGTATTCAGTAAGCATGGGACACATATCAGTTGCAGGATACTGTATTTGTTAGGTTTCTCTTTCGGATACACAGATCTTGGTATCGCACGTGCAAACCCCAAAAATTAAGAGCTATCGCTCGTGCAGACAAGGGTGCTCGTGCAAAATGGCTCTAGTGCATTAATTTCTTCCTAGCAGATATTGAGTGTTTCGCATTACATGAAGGGTAAATAATTTTACGTCTTTCTAGCTGATCGCAAAGAATTCACGGAATCACCAATCCCAGGATACACTGGTTTCGTGCCAAAAAAACAAGAGTATGAGTTAGGCTCAACATACGGGACATGGTCTGGAAAGGCTTATGTTGATGCATTGGCAACAAAGAAGATGCAAGAAAATACGAGCATGCTGCCAATTGAAGTTAAAAGGTACAGTACCTCCTCATATATCAGAACGTTCCATTGCTGTTACTGAAAATTTTCAAATCTATTGTCCTGACGTAGACTACTGTAACAGTTAAACTCTCACAAATACAACGCGTATTTCCTTCTCTATCTCTGATACACGTTTTTTTTTAATAAGAAAATCATTATTTTGCCTGAGCCTCAATTTTCTTAACATTTCTCGAAATTGAGCCTGAGATTTTCTTAAATTTTTCTTAACTTTTACTGAAATACACTGGCTAGAGTGGTTTACACTTTCGTAAATAATATTGTATACTTGAATTTGAATTCTATCTTTAACATTTTGAATGCAATAACGACGAAATACCGATTTTTGGCCTATAGAAACATTTAATTTTGGAAATTGAACCTCGTGATTTTCTTACGCTTTTCTTAGGTTTTGACGATTTGAGCCTCATTTTCTTATAAACTTTTTTCTTATAAAATAAAACGTGTAATCAACTGAACTCCAACTCTAATCACGTGTTAATCATTCTATTCAATAATTCACAAGTAACAACACAGTACATCTAACAGGACAAAGAGGTACAATGATTAATGATGCAACCACTAAGCTAATCTAATACATACATTACACTACTTTAAACATTATAGCAACAAGTGTCAGTACTGCTATGCTCCTGCATCTCCGTGAATTTGCTGCAGAAAATAGAGAGGATAATTTAAAGCAACCCACTATCCATGCTTCTTCAAATATCCTTTTTGAATCGTAGTCAAACTTTGTAAATCAGACCTAAAAGGGGATAAGATAATTGTTTTCTTTTGTCTCTTTTACGAACACCTGCCACATTATATGGCATATTTTGTCAAGCTTAAATGTTAAGTAATCATTTTGGCGATTCAAATTTCCATCCTCGCTTGTTTGAATTTTCGGCTTATCCAAATGGCTGGCTCCGCATTTGAGTTTACGCTGTTCGGATAAATGATGATACACTACTTCACAATTACTACTACACAATTGCTACACAGCTATCCTTAAAATTGATATTTTAAGGGTAATTTTGTAGTAATTAAAGAAGGGATACAGTTTATAGTTGAGTTAGATAAAAATCTTCCTAGCCTCAACGGAACCACCTACAAATACTGGTTTTGGGAGCTGAAGCTTTTCTCTCTTCTTTTCTGTTCATTTATTGTATTACATACTTTTAACAATGTTGGTTAATGCTTTTATAAATCTCTTTTTTTATTGTATCCAAAGTCCTTTCCAGCGCCCAATGGCGCATAGGGCGGCGCCTATCTCCGTTTCTATATCCCTAGGCCACGCGTCTGCGAATGCAGTGAAAGCTACAGCGGGGGCTGGTCCACTGGTAGCTCCGCGAGTTAAACTTTCCCACTCCATTCTCATATGTCGAACGCCATACGAGGAGGCAGTGAGTACCATTTTTAAAGTCTTTGGTATGACTCGGCCGGGGCTCGAACCAACGACCTACCGGTTGAGAGGCAGACGCTCTACCACTGGGCCATCACTCCGGTTTGTATTGTATTGCAATTTATAAACTGGAGGACCTCTTGCAAACAAGCATATACTGAAGGCCAACCCTCCAAATAGAGTTGAAAAATGAACAAAATCAAAAATGGAAAAGAAATCTGCAATAGTTACAGGGGAGGGTAGGAGGGGCAAGAATTGCCCTTCATAGTGTACTCTTTCTATTTCTCCAATCTTTGGAAGGGGCATTTTCCGGCGTTGTAGACAGTTTGGTTCAAAAATTTTTTCCGGGATCAAGCCACCAGACCCCCTAATAGTTATGGTTTTACTAAGAGGCCAATATAGTCAGCATTTTTCTTCTGGAAAAGAGTTTGAAGACCAAAATCTGCCCTTGTGAAGGAACATACATATACATAGATGTACCCTCAGGAGGAAGCCTTGCCCACCTGCTTTAGGAATGCGAAGGCGTCCCTGAATAGGTGGAATACGGAAATATGATGTTGCTTTACATCACGTTTTACCTTTTATTATCATTTAGAAGAATTTTTTCTGCCACATAAATATCTCAAATTTTTACTGATAACTTTTACAATAATTCTCCAGATCATTCCAATCAATGCCGATGACAAGCACTGTTCATGGGAACATCTACAAACCTATAGGAATGGTGCCAAAATACACAGGCTATGTACCAAGTAAGGAGCTATGTTCTCTCAGATCGTCTTGGTGGAATGAAAGTATGAGCAATCCATTTTACTCTTAAATGGACTGCACATAATGTTATACACCTACAATCCCTGCCAAAAGTCTTGGAACACTTGCATTATTTCTGCTGCTTATTTAGTAATATCCCCCTCTCCCCCTCAAAATAATGTTATATACAGTGTTGACAGGTACAGAAAAAGTCACTGTGCTTGCAGACCCTTCTCTGACAAATAAACTTTTAATTCAACGTTGTTTTAGGGGGGAAGGGATATCAATCGTTCGACATGAATAAGAAAATCATTTTTATCAGAAATTATGCATTAATTAATTGGTGTTCCAAGGACTTTTGGCAGGGGCTGTAGGTCATGAAAGTGTTGCATTATTTCATGACATGTATGGTGGGCGTGGGTGTGGGCGTGGGCGTGGGCGTGGTTAATGGGGGGTATGTGGGGGTATCACACCCTCAACCTTCGATAATCTCGGCAGTAATTTCTGATTAACTGACTTTCGTCCGTGCATGGTTGCATGCTCTGCCAAGACGTTGTAAAAAGAGTGTTGAAAATGCGTCAATGCACCCCATAAAAATATGAAGCTTTTGATAAGAAAAAGTTTCTGTCGGTAAATGCACAAATCTGTCGGTAAATTCACAGCTTTGTCAGTTTCTGTTAGTAAATTATTGATTTGCACCTCTCCCCTCAGAAAGAGAGGTCGAGCGATGCTACTGATAGTGGGGGCGGGGTAGCTATAACTCGGAAAACGTTGCTCATATTTCCCCAAGATTGTCGATATAATTTGGGTGTCTTGAGGAATCGATAGTTAACTGAATAACTCCGCGCGCTGAAGTTTTTTGAAGTATATATATATATATATATATATATATATATATATATATATATATATATATATATATATATATATATANCCTCATAGCATTTTATAATGCCCCCCATTTTAGCAAAATTTTCACTGTCATTTTCATCCCATTAATCATGAGTCAACTCTCTATCAAGCACTACACAACCATTGTCAGGTGGAGCACTGTCTACCACTGCACCCAATTTTTGCTTAACACATCTGGTGTGATCATTAACTCTCCTACTTCTTTCAGGGTTGTTGCGATTTTCCCGGTAGATCATTTTATTACCAACGCTCTACTTTATGAAAATGTAGAAAAATATCCACCCCCCTGCTAATTCGACCCCCCTACAATTAAGCACAAAAGAGTATTCAGTAAGCATGGGACTCATTTCAGTTGCAGGATACTCTATTTGTTAGGTTTCTCTTTCGGATACACAGATCTTGGTATCGCACGTGCAAACCCCAAAAATTAAGAGCTATCGCTCGTGCAGACAAGGGTGCTCGTGCAAAATGGCTCTAGTGCATTAATTTCTTCCTGGCAGATATTGAGTGTTTCGCATTACATGAAGGGTAAATAATTTTACGTCTTTCTAGCTGATCGCAAGGAATTCACGGAATCACCAATCCCAGGATACACTGGTTTCGTGCCAAAAAAGCAAGAGTATGAGTTAGGCTCAACATATGGGACATGGTCTGGGAAAGCTTATGTTGATGCATTGGCAACAAAGAAGATGCAAGAAAATACGAGCATGCTGCCAATTGAAGTTAAAAGGTACAGTACATCCTCATATATCAGAACGTTCCATTGCTGTCACTGAAAATTTTCAAATCTATTGTCCTGACGTGGACTACTGTAACAGTTAAACTCTCACAAATACAACGCGTATTTCCTTCTCTATCTCTGATACACGTTTTTTTAATAAGAAAATCATTATTTTGCCTGAGCCTCAATTTTCTTAACATTTCTCGAAATTGAGCCTGAGATTTTCTTAAATTTTTCTTAACTTTTACTGAAATACACTGGCTAGAGTGGTTAAACTTTCGTAAATAATATTGTATACTTGAATTTGAATTCCATTTTTAACATTTTGAATGAAATAACGACGAAATACCGATTTTTGGCCTATAAAAACATTTAATTTTGGAAATTTAGCCTCGTGATTTTCTTACGCTTTTCTTAGATTTTGACGATTTGAGCCTCATTTTCTTATAAACTTTTTTCTTATAAAATAAAACGTGTAATCAACTGAACTCCAACTCTAATCACGTGTTAATCATTCTATTCAATAATTCACAAGTAACAACACAGTACAGCTAACAGGACAAAGAGGTACAATGATTAATGATGCAACAACTAAGCTAATCTAATACATACATTACGCTACTTTAAACATTATAGCAACAAGTGTCAGTACTGCTATGCTCCTGCATCTCTGTGAACTTGCTGCTGAAAATAGAGAGGATAATTTAAAGCAACCCACTATCCATGCTTCTTCAAATAGCTTTTTTGAATCGTACTCAAACTTTGTAAATCAGACCTAAAAGGGGATAAGATAATTGTTTTCTTTTGTCTCTTTTACGAACACCTGCCACATTATATAGCATATTTTGTCAAGCTTAACTGTTAAGTAATCATTTTGGTAATTCAAATTTCCATCCTCACTTATTTGAATTTTCGGCTTATCCAAATGGCTGGCCTGCATTTGAGTTTACGCCGTTCGGATAAACGATGATATACTACTTCACAATTACTACTACACAATTGCTACACAGCTATCCTTAAAATTGATATTTTAAGGGTAATTTTGTAGTAATTAAAGAAGGGATGCAGTTTATAGTTGAGTTAGATAAAAATCTTCCTAGCCTCAACGGAACCACGTCCAAATACTGATTTTGGGAGCTGAAGCTTTTCTCTCTTCTTTTTTGTTCATTTATTGTATTACATACTTTTAACAATGTTGGTTAATGCTTTTATAAATTTCTTTTTTTATTGTATCCAAAGTCCTTTCCAGCGCCCAATGGCGCATAGGGCGGCGCCTATCTCCGTTTCTATATCCCTAGGCCACGCGTCTGCGAATGCAGTGAAAGCTACAGCGGGGGCTGGTCCACTGGTAGCTCCGCGAGTTAAACTTTCGCACTCCATTCTCATATGTCGAACGCCAGACGAGAAGGCAGTGAGTACCATTTTTAAAGTCTTTGGTATGACTCGGCCGGGGCTCGAACCCACGACCTACCGGTTGAGAGGCAGACGCTCTACCACTGGGCCATCACTCCGGTTTGTATTGTATTGCAATTTATAGACTGGAGGACCTCTTGCAAACACGCATATACTGAAGGCCAACCCTCCAAATAGAGTTGAAAAATGAACAAAATCAAAAATTGAAAAGAAATCTGCAATAGTTACAGGGAGGGTAGGAGGGGCAAGAATTGCCCTTCATGGTGTACTCTTTCTATTTCTCCAATCTTTGGAAGGGGCATTTTCCGGCGTTGTAGACAGTTTGGTTCAAAAATTTTTCTGGGAGCAAGCCCCCAGACCCCCTAATAGTTATGGTTTTACTAATAGGCCAATATACTCAGCATTTTTCTTCTGGAAAAGAGTTTGAAGACCAAAATCTGCCCTTGTGAAGGAACATACATATACATAGATGTACCCTCAGGAGGAAGCCTTGCCCACCTGCTTTAGGAATGCGAAGGCGTTTCTGAATAGGTGGAATACGGGAATATGATGTTGCTTTACATCACGTTTTACCTTTTATTATCATTTAGAATAATTTTTTCTGCCACATAATATCTCAAATTTTTACTGATAACTTTTACAATAATTCTCCAGATCATTCCAATCAATGCCGATGACAAGCACTGTTCATGGGAACATCTACAAACCTATAGGAATGGTGCCAAAATACACAGGCTATGTACCAAGTAAGGAGCTATGTTCTCTCAGATCGTCTTAGTGGAATGAAAGGATGAGCAATCCATTTAACTCTTAAATGGACTGCACATAATGTTATACACCTACAATCCCTGCCAAAAGTCTTGGAACACTTGCATTATTTCTGCTGCTTATTTAGTAATATCCCCCTCTCCCCTCAAAACAATGTTGTTAAATACAGTGTTGAAAGGTACAGAAAAAGTCGCTGTGCTTGCAAACCCTTCTCTGACAAATAAACTTTTAATTCAACGTTGTTTTTAGGGGGGAAGGGATTTCAATCGTTCGACATGAACAAGAAAATCATTTTTATCAGAAATTATGCATTAATTAATTGGTGTTCCAAGGACTTTTGGCAGGGGCTGTAGGTCATGAAAGTGTTACATTATTTCATGACATGTATGATGGGCGTGGGCGTGGGCGTGGGCGTGGTTAATGGGGGTATGTGGGGGTATCACACCCTCAACCTTCGATAATCTCGGCAGTAATTTCTGATTAACTGACTTTCGTCCGTGCATGGTTGCATGCTCTGCCAAGACGTTGTAAAAAGAGCGTTGAAAATGCGTCAATGCACCCCATAAAAGTAAGAAGCTTTTGATAAGAAAAAGTTTCTGTCGGTAAATGCACAAATCTGTCGGTAAATTCACAGCTTTGTCAGTTTCTGTTAGTAAATTATTGGTTTACACCCCTCCCCTCAGAAAGAGAAGTCAAGCAATGCTACTGATAGTGGGGGCGGGGTAGCTATAACTCTATCTTTATCAAAGGGTAAAGCTTTAGACAAAATAGCCACATCCTATCTGGGCGCTTGACAGACCCCAGGATTGTTCATTGCCAGGGACGGTCAAGAGCTGGACTTTGGAGGAGCCATACTATTCCTTTTATTGTCTTGTTCATGCAAGACGTTTCCTAAGATAATTGTTTGCTATAGGAAATTTTACCATGGTCCCTCGGTCCCCGACTAGATCCGCCCCTGTTCATCGCTTGCAAAACCTATCATAGTTCGATTCTGAGGCTAGTTCAGTGCTCTTTTGAGTGTTTTCTTAACAGTGGTAATAACTAGACTTAAAAGTCGACTATCTTTCAGATCGGCGGTTTGAAATTGGAAACACGTATGGTGACACGACCCGTCTTTTGCCTGTTTGTCATGACACTCCTGGTTATGCAACAGGAAAGTATAATTACTCTGGACCACCAATCAGAAGAGAAGTGATTCCAGCTTAAGAGACGTGCTATTTAGAAGTTCTTCCAGCTCTGTGTTTTGCTGGTTGTATTTAGCAAAGTACAGACTGGACTTAGCCAGTTATATTTTATTAGTTTAGCGTCTACTATTTGATATATCGATATATTTTAAGCTGTCCCAAACTTTATTGGGCAGGGTCTTATACGATTTATATTCAAATTTACATGTTTTTTAACTCAGACTATCCAACAGCAATCACTTTTTGTATAACTGTTTCAGCACAGAGCTCATTGTAGACTCAATAATAGTAGATAAATCGAAATCCATGGGATTTTGCTTGCATCATGTAGTACTGTCAATTAAGGCAAGCCTATGATAAGGACCTACTCTAGTATCTCTAATAGACGGGCTCCCCGTCTGTTAATTACAGGAGATTTTTCTTTCCCCCGTTGCTTATTAACTCCCCCTTCTATAAAATTTTACAAATCGATCATAATCAGAACACGCAGAAAATTAAATTACCTTTTAATAAAACAATTTACCAGCATGAACCACCTTCTCTTAGCACTCCTTTGCTATTGAAAAGCTGCCGACATGCATACACCCTTCTATTAGCACCCTCTTTTTATAGAAAACTATCCGACATAAACACCCCCTTCTATTCGCACCCCCTTCTATTAGAGACAATAGGGTAATTATATGGGGTTGGTAAATCGGACTAGCCCGGTTTGCTGAGATCTCGGCTTTGCAGACAAATGCTGTTAAAAAGCAACTTGCTATCATATGACAAGCGTGCTAGCCCGGCATATTGGGATATCGCTTTTCTCAGCTGAGATCTCGGCTAAAAAGGCTGTGATTTTCTCATATGACAGCATCAGCCCGGTTTGCAGGAGTAGAGTTCGAGCTGTTGTTATTGATTTTTCCATCATTTGCATATTCTTGAGACGTCATGTGACCAATGGCTTGAACCAGTGCTTGCTAAAACGTTCAAATGATAGCTTACTGATTCTAGCCCCGTAAAGCGGGCTGCCTGGGTTAATCAGACTCATGTGATATGGCCCTAAGTGGTAAGGAGCCTGAAAGGGGCTCAAGTGTAGCGGCTAATTTCTTCTATTCAATGCCTTTGAAGAGCTTGAGTTCTACTAGTTGTTATAGAGAGCGATGCATAATTGACAGAGAAGGGTAATGACATAGGTTTCTATAGATAAACTTAATGTTCTTTGTGCAAAATACAAATCAGTTCACGCCCCCCAATAGTATCAAACATGTAAGAAGTTACAGCAGTCGGTCAAATGTTCAAAGCGCCCCCTTCAATGAATACTCGTCACATCTCTTATACCAGCTACGATTTCACTTCTGTTAGACAAGGCTTTCTCATCTAAAATTTGGAAAGCGCCACTTAGGCAATTCAAGCAAGCAAGAAGCGCCACATTTAAAAGCTATACCTGCTTCCTGATGTGCCTCCATCTCAATGTAACGTCAAGGATAATGCAAGTGTAGTGCCATAGATGTAACAGTTTTGAGCTCAAAAACACTCCCAGTTAGTATTATCCTTAATTTAGTGACATACTTCGTTTCTAATTTCCTCATCCTTTTTTGAGTGTACTTGCTGCGGGCCACGTTGATTGACCCACTGCGCCACGAGTTGCCCGCGCACTGCTAGGACCTGAGTTAGAACCTACTCAATTTACCACAAAAAAGTAATAGTGCCTGCGGCAAGAACAACAAAGGACCTTTCTGTCTGAGCCCCACCTAGTTGCAAATTGAGCTCCACACCACTGCCTGTTTCATAAGGTAAATTTTGGCGGTAGTGGTGTCGCTTTGTAAATACTCTTGCAAACAAGTATTTCTGTTGATTCAGTTCATTCAATCTAAATTCTCATTTTACAACTCAACAAATACAAATATTGAACTAATATATACCAACAAAACTTAACTAAGCAATTTAGATAGACTTTAAATAGTGATACTTGTATGACATGAATTATTTACGCAGGAAAGTCTTTCAGTAGTTAAAGTAGTTGAGGACAGATCACACCTTGTTTTTCAGTTGATTGAGCTGTAAATCTTTGCATGAAGTCATTTTGGTCTGTATAAGGGTTATTTCTTTCCTATAATTACTTATATTCTACAAAAGATATAATATATAGCGTGATTGCAGTTGTGTGAAGATAAAGTTGAAGATAATGTTGAGTGTGTGAAAAATCAAAAGTTCGTATTCCTAACTGTTTATCTGCTATGGCTTTTGGATTTCTAGACTCTTCTCTCTGAAAATTCCACCAATAATAAGTTTGAAATAACCTTTAGGAAGAAATACTTTGATCCTGAAAGACTGATTCACTTGTTTGGAAAAGAAATATTTATGCCCGGCTACCAAAAATTATGAGTACTTTAGCAATTTACGACACATGCATTCGAAAATATGACCCTTTTTAGACGTAAAACCCTGTCTACTTCAGTAACCCCAGGAAAGTAGCAGCAGTTTTAAACGTTGTTGTTGCTTCACCGCCCATGGTTCTTTGGAAGGTAAAAAATTTGAGAGGCGTACTCTCGATTCACCTCCTTTTCCCCCAATTCCTTGGGGCATGGAGGGTGCCTCTGAGTGGACTTTAGTTCTGGCACGAGAATTTAGGACCGGATGCCCTTCCTGACGTCACCAATGGTCTACGGCGGGCCTCGAACCAAGGACCACGTTGGTCTGAGTCGAGTGCATTACCGGTAGGCCACGGCTGCTCTATAGAAGTACACACTTTTTAATGAAAATACCTACCTTTTTACTGAGCCTCAATATTCTTAAGTTTTCTGGTTTTGAACATAAGATTGCTCTTAAATCATTCTTATTGTCAAAAGTGTAGCTTCATCTATAAGCTAAAGAGATATACTCGCAAGTGCCAAATAAACGGGGGTCCTAATAGACAGAGGGGTTAAAAAAATTCAGATGGTTGATAAACAAGGGGTCAAAATAAACGGGGGTTGGTTGGAATTTGGGAAAAGGCTGTAAATGATTATACAAGGACGGGAAGAACTAAAACAGGTTGTCATAAAGTATGAAACTAAATAATATACAGAAGTACGCTATTTTGCCATGAAAATAAGGCGTAAATAGTACTAACAAAGAAAGGAGAGATGAAAAAGTTCAGTGTGAAGGGCATTTCTTGCCCCTCCTGCCTCCAAGGATGAGGGCAGAGAGGGCAACTGTCCCTCCTGCCCCCCAGCGTAAGTGTTCCTAATTCTGAGCCTTAATATTTTTATGAATGTCAAGTTTGTATCTATGGTTTGTACTATGAATGGACAGTCCGAATTGCATCTTGGTCAACGGCGCCTCGCACCCATGTGACATTTCTGTGCACATGGGCCACAAGTTAGAAGCAGCAAATGCGAGTATGGCATTCATAGTTTTCGAAATAATTCTTTTGCCAAATGGATCGGCTTCAGCGGTGAGTTTAAGTACTGAGTCTGGCATATAGCTGGATTTCCACGCTAATTGCAAGTTTATCTTGGTTTTATCCATTTTAAAGGATTATTTAATATCTCCTGTACACTGCACGTGTTTGCAGAAATGGTGGATATTTCAAAGATTTATCAGGATAATGCAAAAATAATAATTTTTTGAATACATAGCATAGGACAGAATTTGTATTTTATTTTACTGGGTTTGCAGCCACACAAGGAATGAGTGCATGACAACCTATGTATTGCTTGAGGGGGAATTCCAAATGACAGATTCTACTGTTGACGGAGTACAGCTTTCTAAATATCATATGCATTAGCAAAAACGTAGGTAGTGCATACAGTGGATAGAATTTTAGCATGGAACTGGAAATTTTTTTGCAACTTTAGGCTAGAATTTAAAAGTATAACAGAGATAGCACGTGAAGATCTAACAACTATGGCGGCTTCTAGGAGTGGTACGCGACCATGCGTCTTTAGGTAGGCCTTTCTTGAATTATTAAGAAAATTAAGGAAATCACTATAGCAGCCTATTTATTTACCCTAGAACACCTATACTAGTATTATGGTTAAATGAAGGTTACATAGTACCGATTTATACTAAGGGAGCGGTTTTAAAGAATCTGCTATATTGGGCTGGAAGATTTTCCAAAAATCTACTAAAAAAAGTTTTGGCTCATCCTATATCCCTAGTTAGCTTTAGTAACAAAATCAGGATGTTCTTCACGACCCCATAACATGCAGGAATAGCTTTATTTTCATTACTACCCTCCTGAATCTATGGTATGCAGGTTTGAATGAAATAAATCTGTTCCTTTATTTTCATCAGAAATGCATGCTTCAAATCATGTTGAATAGCCGTCTTATGCAGAACAATAACTGCGGAGCCATTCAAAATTACACAATGCTTGGTCACTTTTGTTAAAAAATGTGGGGGATAGCTCTTTTTTTATGTAACAGAGATTTTTTTTTGGCATTCATCTTATCTTAGAATTACATCAATGTTGAGATTAAAATCCAATGCTGTTTGTTTTTATGTACACACATTTTTGTTATAAGAAAATCATCATTTTGCCTCAGTGGCGTAGCGTGACCACTTTGACTGGGTATTTTGTCATAAGTTGCTAGAAGTCTCTTGGGTGTGGCTCCTTGAGCCTGAGCATAAATATGGCAACACAGGTTGCTTAGTAAACATCCAGTATTGCAGGTTTTTTCAGATAACAGGAAGTACACATCACAATGGAAGTAGTAGATGAACAGTATACACATGTTTTGAACTTCAAAAGACCAGTGAATTTGATAACTCCAGGGAACTGTTTGAAATCTATTAGTATTCACCACTTAAGTACACATTATAGTGTCCTTCCTAAACAAGACGAGAGATTCAGACGGTGAATTAACTGGCCTAAGGCGCCCTAGGCCAGAGAGGTTAATGAATAACATGCCATTCACTGGTCTTAACAATTGCTAATACCAGAAAAATGGCACACAAGTGCAGTTATGGATTGTTTACTGAAAAATACATAACCACGAAGCCCTCTTTTAATTCTTCCAAAAATACTTTTACCTCCTTTTCGACAGCAGCCGTGATCAACTTGGAAGTGCAATTATGGCTATGAACGACTGCTTACTGTTGCTCAATCACTAACTGAGGCTGGATGCTGAAGGATTTTCTGCATCCACTGCCGTTGTTTTCACCGAATAATGAGGAATTTATTGATTAAAATGGAGTCCAAATATCATCTGCTCATGTATTGCAGATACTTAGTGACAACTCCTCAATGCTGGCTATATTGTCAGATAGCTATAGGAACGACTCAAAGCAAATTGTCAGACCAATATGAAATACCTAAAGCTTTTTAGGCCAACCATTTCCTAGAAGAAAACTGAATACCCATACACTGATATTCTTGGAAGTGTTTCGCCTTAGAAGCTTTAGGCAATTCGTATCAGTCTGACTTATGTGCTCTGAGTCTATCCTAAAGCTATCTTGCAATATAGCTAGCATAAGGGAGCCAATTAGGTGACAAGTTTTAAGTTGACAAGAGGAAATGTTTAACTATTTATATTTTTTCTAGAAGGATTTTTCAAGTAAGGCATGATAGCATCATGTAGGATCTGCCAAAAATTTGCTATGAAACTACCTTTCATAGCAGAAGTTATTGCATATTATTGCAAATATACTTAAAGTATTAAATCAAGGATTGAAGTAGAAAAATGAGTTTTTATGCCTTATTATTGATTACAATAAAGATACACTTTTTTATAATAAAACAGTTTATAAGAAAATGAGGCTCAGTTGGTCAAAATCTTAAGAAAATTTTAAGAAAGTCATGAGGCTCAATTTCCAAAAGTTGGTGTTTTTATTGGCCAAAAATGGATATTTTGTCATTATTGCTTTCAAAATGTTAAAGATGGAATTCAAATTCAAGTATACAATATTAATAATGAATTTGTAAACCATTGTAGCCAGTATATTTCAGTAAAATTTTAGAAAATTTAAGAAAATCTCAGGCACAATTTCGGGAAAGGTTAAGAACATTGAGGCTCAGGCAAAAGGATGGTGTTCTTATAAAAAAGAGTTTATAACCACAAAGTATCACAATTTGGTTTTAAAATGCCAGTCATATTACACTACTCAATAGTATCCCACAAGCTTATCAAAAGTGGCATACATGATGTAGCAGCTTAGAGCTATTCTTGCAAATGTAAAGCAGAATCGTTTTTCTGTGTTTGGACACAAGGTTGATGTTTCACCTTGGAAATTTGTCAATAAAAGTAGCTTATGTTGTTTTAAGGAACAATTTTTTTAAAGGGGATATACTTCCTGAGTGTTGTTCATATCTAAATTGAGTAGAGTTATAATAGAAGTAATGAACTTATAACTTATATGGGAATAGTTATATATGCAGCAGGGCTTTCATTGTGGGATGTGGAATCTTCACATGCAGGCACAGACCCAAGAGTTCATTTGGGAGAGATTAATATACGTTTAATAAATTAATAATAATATAAATTTTGTAATATAAATTTCTACTGTTTGAGAGTATTATGGCTGCCCAATTGTAGCAATACTTAAACTTGTACATTTAAATTTGAACTTTTCACACTTATATTTAAACTTTAACATTTATATTTAAACCTAATCTTCCTGGGACCAAGCACAGTCTGCATTACAAGCGAACTTCCTGCTTCCTGTTCAGGCTCTGTTGTTTTACTGAACTAGCTGCCTAGTAGTTGGTCTCCAAAATTCAAAAATTATCATCTCTTGCTTGAAGATTGGAACTGTTTCTAAATGAGAAATTCATGCTCCAGCACGGGGATTAGAAAAGGCACAGGGGTATGAGGCCCCAGACCTTGAATCATTGGGTGTTATCAGGCCCCTTGAGGCCTTGAGGCTTTTTGCCTCCCCCCCTCTTGGCCAACCAGATCATCAGTAGGGCTTGCACTCTAGTTAGAAAGCAAAAATAATTGTGAATATAGTAAAGGACTGAATTATTATGAAATTTATATTTATTCTGATTTATTCTAATTCATATTTCAATTTTATTGATCACTTCTTTAGTGATGCTTCACTGCAGCAACTTTCAACATGGGACCCAGCATCTGAGGCATTCCGGAACGAAACTTTCAATAGCTACATAAATCCAGAGAGTGGTGTTGATGTATTGAAGAGCTTCAGAAGCAAACAAGAGTATGATTTTTCTTCTGAAGCTCATGATTTCATTTATGCTATTTGAATTTTCCAGTACTTTTATAGCAGAGTGTAATAAATGACTTAGTTTTTAGTTGTTGTATGGAAATAGGGGAATTGATACTTTGAACTACACAACGTTTTTTTATAAGAAGAAAGTTTATAAGAAAATGAGGTCAATATGTTGAGGGAATTGTAAGAAAATCACGAGGCTAAATTTCCAAAATTTACTGTTATTATTGGCCAAAATTAATATTTTGTTGTTGTTACATTCAAAATGTTAAAGATGGAATTCAAATTCTTGTATACAATATTGTTAACGAAAGTGTAAACCACTCTAGCCAGTTTATTTCAGTACAAGTTAAGAAAAAAATTTAAGAAAATGTCAGGCTCAATTTTGGGAAAAGATGAGAAAATTGATGCTCATGCAAAATGACAGTTTTCTTATAAAAATATGTGTAGTTCCTCTGCAATCCTGCAACTCACCATTTGAGACTTTTCATTTTTGAAGATATTGTTTCCCAGTTTATAGATTAAATTGCTATTGTTTAATGTTTCTGGGGTCTATATATTTTCCTATCAGCAGCAGACACTTTGACATTTGGGAGGGGGGAATGCCTTCTTGAAAGCCAAGGCACAGGTCGTGATTAGCACTTGGTAGGAGACAGAGTAGTTAGAAGGTTATACCGATGAAAGCATACAAATGTAACAGGAGAAAACTGGGAGTCTGGGAGCTTGACCCCAGCAAAAATTTTTGTGGTCACACCCTCTAGAACTTTGGAAAGTACCCTTCTGCAAAATAGGATATAAATTGTATTCAGCATTGATCTTTATGCTGAGAAGGGAAAACTGATCCCCTAGTGTTTTCAGCAAAGTTTAATGACTTGGAATGAAAAAGGAAAGGCTACTACTGCATCTGTTTTGCATTTTTGCAAGTTTGAAATTATTGGTGCCCCCCCCCCCATCACCTCTCTGCTTTCTATTATGCCTGTGAAGCTCTTGATTATTTTATGGACTATAATTGCTTTGCAGAGCTTCAGAAAAGGACCAGACTGTCTTGCCATCAGAAGTTAATGAGAAATCTGTCACACTTTTTGTTGGCAATATCCCATTGTCAATCTCTCAGGTAATTCTGTGCTTACAGGTAATTCTCTTCTTTAAAGCAATAGTTTAAAGAGACATCCGAAAGAACGTTTAAAGAGACTCGTTTATGAAAACTCTTCTCTAAATATCCCAAGAAATTTCTCGTTTTCGGTATTTATGGCTTCCTGTTCTTCACTCATTTGCAGTGATTGTCAGTTCAGAGCTCATTGAACATTTTATTTTAGTCCTTTAAAGCTAATCCAAGGCATTTTCTGTTTATTTCTAGGACGGACTCTTAAACTTCTTGTCAAGAGCGGCTCCTGTCAAATCAGCTAGAATCCTGACCTCCCGAAACCCTCAGAAGAGAACCACATACGGGTAAGCTATTTGCATGTATTTTGAGAAAATATCAATATATATTGGTGACATGTCTTATTTTGCCAAAATCATTTGATTTTTAATGAAGAAGACAAAAACCAATGTTTATGTTTCGGCATTGTAAGCTAATCAATGGCATAACAGGGACATATGAACAGAAATTCAATAAAATTGGGCACCGATGTTCATTTTCACCTTAAATCGTACAAAAATCTTGCCCCTTCAAATATGTTCGGGCCGCTTTAGGACTTTAAAGGCTTAGGTACCCTTTAGAGCTGTCCTACCCCCCAACCTGCGTTTGCTAATTTCGAAGAAGATTCCATTGGTGGTGATTCCTCTGCTAGCCAACCAAGATTTGACGTCTAAGTTCAGTTAGACAAGACTGGAAAATGTCGCAGCTTACTTTCACGTGGGGGTAATATTCAATTAGAGCCAAGCTATAGAAAAGGAATTAATTACAACCATGAGGTCTTGAAATAAAGGTATTCCAGTGAGATAGGATAGAAGAAAAGTCTATTGATTGAAATGTGTAGTAAAATAATAATGGGAAATATCAGGAGACCCATCCTCCGGGTTAGTCCACTGTGTGGAAAGGCGATGGTGTTAGCCACACTCCAGCGTTGGCTGGATGCTTGTAGACGGAGAAGTACGGTATGTATCTTATCAATATCATATCAACAATTTGTTTATAGTAGGCAAAAGAAATTAAGATAGCAAAAGTACTGCTAAGTAAGGCCTAATGGGTGCTTTTGCATGTATAAGTTGGTGCTTTTGAAGTCATGATCAAATATTACAGATTTGTATACTCCGTCCTTTCTGCTATTACAAGTCGTTGTCTTCATAGGTTTGTCAGGGTTTCATCGATAGAGGACGCAGGAAAAATAATACGCAAATTCAATCATTATTCGTTCGGAACAAAATATAATTTGTTTATCAAATTGACCGAGTCTGATGAAGAGCGTGCAAGAAAAAGAGAGAGGATAAAAGAGGACGAAGAGTTCTATGAACGGATCTACCAGGAATACAAGGCAAATTTAGAGAAAAGTGGAGAAGGCTTGAGGTATTTTGAATCTTTGATTTTTTTGAACAAGGTTCACACGGGTTTTGGAATGTTTTGGAAATTGATAATGCCATTTTCCAGGACATGGAAAGTTCTGGAAAAGGAAGGATTTTGAAAATGGCTACGGAGGGGTTATGGACTTTTTTTGGAGAACCCTTAAAACATCCTAAAATAGATGAAGCTAGTGTCGTATTGCATACCGTAATAGTTATATTTGTTCATTTTACTAGTTATAATATTAAACATAACCCACGAAAAAGTCATAAAATGTAGCATTAAATAAGTGTTTTTCTATTTTCATGAGGTTTCAAAATGCGAACGAAAATGTGGTTAATGGTTTTGGAAATTGGTAATTTGGCTTTTTAAAAGTGTTTGAGAAGTTTTGGAAATTTTTTAAAAGTAAAAATCAAACAAATTTTAAAAGTGAGATGACATGTAGAATCATGACGTGCGGGGCCTTACATAAATGATGTAATAGGATAGTAAAAAACCGTAAAGAAAAACAAGAAAATGTACAAAAGTGCCTAAAAGAGAACTATTGGAATAGAAGAAAGTTTAGAACTCGGTTTAGGATTGTCCCTTTGAATAGAAGACTTTCATGGATGAGGAGATCTAAGGAGTTATCGGTCTTACTAATTGCGCTGAAATCCTCAAGTGATCCAGTATGACCAGTTTGCTTAAGATGATCCCATTTGGATGATGGACTGGGAGATGTTAGTTTGGAACCACTTTTACCAATACCCAAAGGGTAAGGATTGGCACTCAATTATTCCCTATGCTCCAAGGTAAAAATATGCTAAATTATATGTATTAAGAGATGCCCTGGTTAGGTAATTGCCCTCAGACTGTCTTGTAACTGAAATTACAGTTAGATTTTCTCTTGGTCTTTGCAACCACCCCAAGCACAAAATCTTGACAACTTAGCTATTTTTGTTCCTCGTTTTAGCGAAAGCACATCATCGACTGACGACGAAAGTGCTAAAGAGAAAACAACACAAGTGATGGAGACTGAAACTAAAAAAAGTACGTGTATTGTACGATTTTTTTCATATGAAACAAACTTTCTGTCTTAAGCCTGGATCTGTCTTAGTATTTTGTCAAATTTAGCCTTATCGTGTTTCTTGGACGGTTTTGTTAAGCTCTTGAAATTTCCGATAATAATAGAACCCAGATTAGGCTACAAACTGGGTTGCTACCAAATCAGGGAAATCAGGGGAAATCATGGAATTTTACTTTCAATCAGAGAAAATCAGAGAAAATAAAAAGATATTTTGAAAAATCAGCGGAAATCGGGAAGTCTTAGAGTTACTATTATTTCATTTTGTAGATTGGTGACTTGCTCTATACTCTGTCACACATCCAGTTGGGTGTAGTGTAATGTATTGCTGTTGTATTTTTAGTTTATTCTACGTTGTATGTCGTGTTGATTTACCTTTGATGTTATGTGTTAAAATCGCATGCTTCTGTAATGTCATGTTGTGCCAGTAAATCGCCATATAGTGTCAGTATCACCCTTCCATGCAATGTATTGGTGTCTGTTAGCGTGTCCTGTGCTCTGACATAAAATGTGTTGTTTAGTGCCTTGCTTATATTCTATGTATTGATGTTTTAATCCAGTCTTGAAGTTACAACGCAATAGAAAGGAACAAGGGTTTTTTTCATTGTATCGTTCTACTTTAGGCCTAGTCTTTAAGGCTTAATGGTTATTAGAGCATCACCGGTCTCCAGAAGAAGCCACATACACGTTACAGTAGCAATTGCCAAGTTTGCACCTCGTTTCTAGTATTTTGTCCTGTGCAGTCATTTTGAAGTGCAGTTTTGCATTTAATGGTACTGAAAGTTTGAGCTGCAAAAAATAGGGTCAAGGCTCTTCCAAACCCCACATATATTGAAAGAAATAATAGGAATATCAGGGAAAATCAGGGGGAAATGAGTAGCATTTCACAAAAAAATGTCAGGGAAAATTAGGGAATTTTGTCTTGAAATAGCAGTGGCAACCCTGTATACAAGAAATAGAATGTTCATGTCTTGTGAAGCTTGTTATCTTATTTCTAGTTCGATTAGAAGTGTTCTTCCAAAAACAGTCTTACCAAGTTAATACCTTAGGGGAGCTAATTTTGGCGAATCAGGCAATCCATCAAATCTATCCTTAATTAGCAGGATTAATTTTGGCGGATGAAGAAAATAAATCAAGTTTGGCGGGGGCTTTATTTTGGCAGATTCTTAGTTAAAAGAGACGTTTTTGGCTGGATTTGTTTTAGTGGATGGCCAAATAAAGTCGTTTGAATGGAAACGCTGTAAGGAAAGCCGTCCTTAGAATTGCTCTTCATAGTTCGTACAAAACTATAGGTCACAGTAATCGTAAAGGTTTACAAAAGCACGAAAAAGTGGCAACATTCTTTTGACATACTTGAAAGCTTTTCTCGTCCGACACTCATCAGAGTATGAAAACGTCGGATAGTGACCTAAAGGTTAACCGAAATTTATATCCAGATGCGGTTAATGTGATAGGATGCGTCTAATTGGCCCCAAGTGTGACCAATTATGACCTAGTAACATTGTTTACGTGAAGAGTCCCAATGCGAAAGCAAACTCTTTTTGTCTACACAAGACTGGGTTTTGAGTCTTGATGTAAACAGATTCCAAAACACTTAAATGAAAAGACAATCTTGCTTGCCCAATGATCCGAAAATTGTCGTCTGTATATGTTTTGGCGCATCCTGGATTTGCAATGGGTTCATACTGAACCTGGAAGACCTGGAAAATAGGGTTTTTTACGAAATGTCAGGGAAAATCTTGAATAGCCAGGGAATTTTCTATAATTTTTATCCAAGTGAGGAAAAGTCATGGGAAAAAATTATGTAGTCATCATATCATTTTCATTAACTATTGGCATGGTTGTTCGCAAGGTCATTTGCCTCATTAGTGTCAGTAAGTGTGAACTTTATCACTTTGCGTTATGAAATAACAAGTGTAATGCGCATTTCCTATCTATTAGGCTCATGGGGGTCAGAGAAAAGGTGGATTTTTTTGGCTACCAGTCAAGGAATAGTCAGGGAATTTTGATTGACATACTGGGCATGAACCCTGTTCCACTCAAAACGCCTAGATAACTCTAGTTCGGCGTCAATTATTAAATCGAAAGCATTCCTTTCAAAATCTTCAGAATTACCCTCCCAATCAGAATCTGTATCGCTA
Source organism: Cassiopea xamachana (assembly GCA_900291935.2). Taxonomy (NCBI): domain Eukaryota; kingdom Metazoa; phylum Cnidaria; class Scyphozoa; order Rhizostomeae; family Cassiopeidae; genus Cassiopea; species Cassiopea xamachana. The sequence continues at coordinate 1,809,545 of OLMO02000297.1, forward strand.
CTTTCATCGCCTTCATTTAGAAATAAAATTAATTTGGCGGGAATTGATTTTGGCGGTTCACAAAGAAGTTATATTTGGCGGGAAAAAATTTTGGCGGACTTTGGCAGGTTTTTTATAAATCTGCCAAATCCGCTAAAATTACTCCCCACCAGAATTAGCCCCCCTAAGGTATTTGAAGCGAAGTCTTTCTTTGTTTCTTAAATTTCCCTTCGGGGCTCGTACAGGTTCTTGATTCCCTTGAAAAGTGCTGGAATTTTCAAGGGCACGTGAAGCTCCTTGAAATTTGTAAATGTTTGCTGTTTACTTAAATCACAGTAATAAGCAGTGGAAAAAATAATAAGAATTGTCCAGAAAAGTTGAGAGGACAAATAGTAGACTTAAACTTGCGATATGTCAAGAAATATTTTGTTTTCGGCATTTTGGACTTTCTTCTGTGTATTTATGCACGCGCTGTGAATGCCCCCAAGTGCCCTAGCGGAATTCCCCTTGCAAATTTTCGATTAAAGTCCTTGAAATTTGTAAATGTATACTGTTTTCTTCATTCACAGCAGCAAACAAAACAAATAAATAGTTTAATGAACTATCCGAAAGAAAGTTTAAAGAAAATCGTACAAGAAAACTCTTGATATGCCAAGAAATGTAACGTTTTTGGTATTTTAAGCTCGAGTATTCACATATGCGCTTTGAATGTCAGTTTTAGAGCTCCTTGAAAATATTCTAATGAAAATGCTTATTTATTTTAGTCCTTGAATAGTCGTTGAAAACTCCTTGAATTTGCTCGTCAGAATCCTGCACGAACCCCGTTTTTTAATTGTTGTCTAATTCAGCCTCATATTTCTTATAGACATATCTCTTACAAAACACTCAATGATTTCTGCTTGATGTTGCTAGAAATGGTTCAACATGATGAAAGTAGAAAATAGAACACCCATTGCTTATGTAGGCCTACCTAGTTTTGTAGCCTAGTGTTATTTGGGCCTACGTAGTTTTGTAACCCAGTTTTGTTTGGGCCTTCCTAATTTTGTAACCTAGTTTTATTTAGGCCTACCTAATTCTGTAACCTAGTTTTAGGCCTACCTAGTTTTGTATCCCAGTATTATTTAGGCTTCCCTAGGTTTGTAACCCAGTTTCATTAAGGCCTATTTAGTTTTGTAACCTAGTTTTATTTAGACCTACCTAGTTTTGTAACCCAACATTATTTAGGCTTACCTAGGTTTGTAACCTAGTTTCATTAAGGCCTACCTAATTTTGTAACCTAGTTTTATTTAGACCTACCTAGTTTTGTAACCTAGTTTTATTTGGGCCTACCTAATTTATTAATCCAGTTTTGTTTGGGCCTACCTAGTTTTGTAACCAGATCTAGATTGGATGTTTTATTGCTTGCTGACTCCTGTTTACGTAATTTGTCAGCGACAAACCTAGATATCTAACAAAGTCATGACATACTTTTTATAAGAAAACTACCATTTTGCCTGAGCCTCAATTTTCTTAGCTTTGCCGAAATTGAGACTGAGATTTTCTTAACATTTTCTTATCGTTTGCTGAAATAAACTGGCTAAAATGGGATAGCTTTTCATTGTTAATCTTGCATACTTAAATGTTAAATCTATCTTTAATGTTTTGAATGCAATATTGACATAATATGCAATAATGTCATGATATAATGACATAAAAAAGTATGCGCTTTTTGGCCCACAAAAACACTTAACTTTGGAAATTGAGCCTTTTGATTTTTTTAAGATTTTGGCCATTTGAGCTTCATTCTTGTAAACTTCATTAATTAGTATCAAAGAAAAAAGCAACGAACGAAGTTATGTATAACGAAAAGTAGCCATTCAGATAGAACAGCAAAAAGTGTACAAGTTTTTTATGAGAAAACCGTCATTTTGCCTGAGCTTCAATTTTCTTAATTTTTCCCAAAATTGAACTTGAGATGTTTTGAATTTTTCTTAACTTGTAAGTGAAATAAAGTGACAAAAATGGACTACATTTTCATTGTAAGTCTTGTATACTCGAATTTGAATTCCATCATTAATATTTTGAATGTATTAATGATGAAATATCGATATTTTGCCAATAAAAACATTCAACTTTGGAAATTGAGCCTTGTGATTTTCTTACGATTTTGGCCATTTGAGTCTCATTTTCCTGTAAACTCTTTTCTTTTAAAAAAATGCGTGTACTTATTTTCAAATTTATATTTTTACCTTCCAGAAGCAAAAACATGCATCAGGTGTAGCAAAGAAGGTCTGAAAGCTTGCAGCCGTTGCAAAGCATGCTACTGCAGTGTGGAGTGTCAAAAATCACATTGGCCAGTACACCAAAAAGAGTGTGGCAAATCACGTGATGTAAAGTCAGATAAAAAGCCAATGACAAACGGAGTCGTCAATCATGAGCCACGTAAGCCCTTGCAAAATGTTGTTGAGGATGAATTTCTAGTTGAAATGGATGGCTACAATACAGACAGTGATGTTGCTTTTCGTATTGAGGATATGAAGCCACAAACTCAACTGAAAACTTGCTTCAAGGCTGTTGTATATGTAATTGAAGACATGCTAATGAAGGGACAAGCTGTTGATGCAACCGAAACAGAGGGATTTTTAGAGCTTATGCAAGAATTGAGTCAGTACTTTACAAATACACACCAACCATTATCTCCTGATATATGTAAAGAAGGCATACTTGTGCTGTTTAATTATCTAGGGGAAGTTACTCGAGGTGTGGTAACAGAGTTTGACTCAAGTAAATGTGAGGCTACTGTTCTTGCTATCGATTATGGCAATAATGAGACAGTGAAGTTGTCAGATCTATTTCTGATGCCAAGCTTTGCGCTTCATTTTCCAATGCAGTGCCGCACTCTTGCATTGCATGGGTTGCCTTCAAGCATTGATGCCTCAACTAAATTTTCATTAAATGAGCACTTGAAGAGCATTACCCAAGAAAGGATCTTTGATTGCAATGTTAAAGGTGAGACGAATGGGGTTTACAATGTTGTAATGACTATAGAAGATAAAACTGAAAGTGTTAATGATATGATAAGATCACAGTATGAAAGATTGAAGGAATTAAAAGAAGTCAAAATGCCAAAGTGTATTATGCTTCAATACATACCTCTTCAGCCTTATCCCACAGAGTCAGAATTTGATGTGATTGTCACTGAAGTCAGGTCACCATCGTGTTTCTTTGCACAAATTTTAACTAAGGACAAGTCAAATATTATTGCTCTTTCACAGCTTTTTAACCAGCTCCAGGAACTAAAAACTGACACTGACTTAGTGGATTTCCATCCTGTTGCAAACGAAGCTTGCTTGGCTTTTTTCATTCAAGACCAGACATGGTCACGTGCTGCTGTAGAGAGGATTAATCACGATGGGACAGTCAGGGCGAGCTTCATTGATTATGGGAATGTTGAAGACATAGATACTTGTTACATTAGACCAATGACAAAGGAATTCTCCCTGCTTCCAAGGCAAGCTAGAAAGTTTTGCATTTCTGGTATCCAAAGTGCATCTGCTAATGGTGAATGGTCAGATGAAGCAAGCAGGCTGTTCAAAGAAATCTTACTCAGTGAATCAATTTGTCATGCTTCATGTGTGTCAATTGATGGTGATATATGTAGTATCAAGCTCTATCTCCCTAGCTTGAATTGTTACCCTCATGAGCTGCTTTTGGACAAAGACCATGCGATTGCAGTTGGCTCATGTAAACAGAAAGATATAGGTGAACTGGTACCATATACTTTACAGTCACCAAGCTTAAGAAGGACTGGGGATTACAGAGTGATTCCAGTTCATTTTGAAAGCCCACACGAGTTTTATGTTCAAGTTGCTGATGTTGAGAAAGTCCAGAAGGTTTTTGAGTTTGATGCTTTGATCCAAAGACTTCCAGTTGTTCGGTATGATAAGCCAGTTCCTGAAGATTCATGTTGTGCTTTATTCTCTGATGATGTTTGGTACAGAGCAAAAGTATTATCAGTGAAGGGAACAGAGTGTTCTTTGTATTTTTATGATTATGGTAACAAAGCCACATTACCAATAGAGAAACTTCGGGAAATGCCAGAAGAGATGAAATCAGTAGAAGCCCAAGCTATAAGAACTAAGCTTGATAATGTAGACCCAGTTGGAGAGAGTTGGACAGATAAAGCAAAAGAGCTAATGGATAACAGTTTATCTTTCCAACCGTGTGTTTTGAATGTTTCTAAAATAGAGAATGAACTTGTGATTGGTAAGTTGACAGTTGAAGAGAGTGGTATAGATGTTGCTAGATTGCTGATTGAAGCGCATTTGGCCAAGCCTCAATCAAGCATGAACAACATTGGAAGCCAAGGAGGTGCAGAGGGTATCAAGGAAGATAGCTCTTTTGATCTTGACCAGAGCACAAGACCTGTCACACAAGTTAATGCGGCACAGAATGCATTTACATTGAGTGCAGAAAAAGTTGCTTCTTCTAGTACCCAACGTGTTATTCCAGTTCATTTTGAAAGCCCACACGAATTTTATGTTCAAATTGCTAATTCTGAGAAAATTCAGCAAGTCTTTGAATTTGATGCTTTGCTCCAAAGTCTTCCTGTTATTCAGTATGACAATCCGATCCCTGAAGATTCTTGTTGTGCCTTATTCTCTGATGACATTTGGTACAGAGCAAAAGTGATCTCAGTATTGGAGACAGAGTGTTGTGTTTACTTTTATGATTATGGTAACAAAGCCACATTACCAATAGAGAAACTTCGGGAAATGCCAGAAGAGATGAAATCATTAGAAGCTCAAGCTATAAGAACTAAACTTGATAATGTAGACCCAGTTGGAGAGAGTTGGACAGATAAAGCAAAAGAGCTAATGGATAACAGTTTATCTTTCCAACCGTGTGTTTTGAATGTTTCCAAAGTGGAGAGTGAATTTGTGATTGGTAAGTTGACAGTTGAAGAGAGTGGTATAGATGTTGCTACATTGCTGATTGAAGCACTTTTAGCGAAGTTTCCTTCAAGTATTCAGAGCATGGGTAGTGGAAGAGGTGCAGAGAGTATCATGGAAGATAGCTCTTTTGATCTTCACCAGAGAATAGAACTTGTCACAAAAGGTAATGTGACACGGAAGACATTTGTGTTGCCTACAGAAAAAGTTGCAGCTCCAAGTACCCAGCGTGTTATCCCTGTTCATTTTGAAAGCCCACATGAATTTTACGTTCAAATTGCTAATGCTGAGAAAATTCAACAAGTCTATGAATTTGATGCTTTGCTTCAAAGTCTTCCTGTTATTCAGTATGACAATCCGATCCCTGAAGATTCTTGTTGTGCTTTATTCTCTGATGATGTTTGGTACAGAGCAAAAGTGATCTCAGTATTGGAGACAGAGTGTTGTGTTTACTTTTATGATTATGGTAACAAAGCCACATTACCAATAGAGAAACTTCGGGAAATGCCAGAAGAGATGAAATCAGTAGAAGCCCAAGCTATAAGAACTAAGCTTGATAATGTAGACCCAGTTGGAGAGAGTTGGACAGATAAAGCAAAAGAGCTAATGGATAACAGTTTATCTTTCCAACCGTGTGTTTTGAATGTTTCCAAAGTGGAGAGTGGATTTGTGATTGGTAAGTTGACAGTTGAAGAGAGTGGTATAGATGTTGCTACATTGCTGATTGAAGCACATTTAGCGAAGTTTCCTTCAAGTATTCAGAGCATGGGTAGTGGAAGGGGTGCAGAGAGTATCATGGAAGATAGCTCTTTTGATCTTCACCAGAGAATAGAACTTGTCACAAAAGGTAATGTGACACGGAAGACATTTGTGTTGCCTACAGAAAAAATTGCAGCTCCAAGTACCCAGCGTGTTATCCCTGTTCATTTTGAAAGCCCACATGAATTTTACGTTCAAATTGCTAATGCTGAGAAAATTCAGCAAGTCTTTGAATTTGATGCTTTGCTCCAAAGTCTTCCTGTTATTCAGTATGACAATCCAATCCCTGAAGATTCTTGTTGTGCTTTATTCTCTGATGATGTTTGGTACAGAGCAAAAGTGATCTCAGTATTGGAGACAGAGTGTTGTGTGTACTTTTATGATTATGGTAACAAAGCCACATTACCAATAGAGAACCTTCGGGAAATGCCAGAAGAGATGAAATCATTAGAAGCTCAAGCTATAAGAACTAAGCTTGATAATGTAGACCCAGTTGGAGAGAGTTGGACAGATAAAGCAAAAGAGTTAATGGATAACAGTTTATCTTTCCAACCGTGTGTTTTGAATGTTTCTAAAGTGGAGAGTGAATTTGTGATTGGTAAGTTGACAGTTGAAGAGAGTGGTATAGATGTTGCTACATTGCTGATTGAAGTGCACTTAGCTAGGTCTCCTTCAAATATGCAGAGCATGGGTAGTGGAGGAGATGCAGAGATTAACAAGGAAAACAGTACTCTAGATGAGAGAGCAACTCCTATCTCTGAAGTTAAAATGAGAAACAAGACATTTGTGTTGCCTACAGAAAAAGTTGCAGCTCCAAGTACCCAGCGTGTTATTCCAGTTCATTTTGAAAGCCCACATGAATTTTATGTTCAAATTGCTAATGCTGAGAAAATTCAACAAGTCTATGAATTTGATGCTTTGCTCCAAAGTCTTCCTGTTATTCAGTATGACAATCCAATCCCTGAAGATTCCTGTTGTGCCTTATTCTCTGATGATGTTTGGTACAGAGCAAAAGTGATCTCAGTATTGGAGACAGAGTGTTGTGTTTACTTTTATGATTATGGTAACAAAGCCACATTACCAATAGAGAACCTTCGGGAAATGCCAGAAGAGATGAAATCATTAGAAGCTCAAGCTATAAGAACTAAACTTGATAATGTAGACCCAGTTGGAGAGAGTTGGACAGATAAAGCAAAAGAGCTAATGGATAACAGTTTATCTTTCCAACCGTGTGTTTTGAATGTTTCTAAAGTGGAGAACTGTACTGTTTCAGGAAGCCTTTTGAGAGAAGGGGATGGCCTAGATATCAGCAAGCAACTTGTTGTGTCCTGTTTAGCAAGATCTGTCAACCATAGCAGCAGACGGGATGACACATGTATACGTGGTAGGCCAACAACTGATGCTTCAGATAAGAAAGAGAATAGTGCTGGAGAGGAGCAGTCTGAAGGAGCATTTCACTGCAAACCAGCTTCGAAGGAAGTTAAAAGGAATGGTGTGACTGATATAAGCAACCATGCAAGTGACAGTGAAAAGAGTTCTGGTGATAGTGTGTCTGGTGAGCATAACTTCCATTCTCAAAAATCTAAAAAGTTCTATTATCGACAGAACTCAAAGGATAGAAATCGTAATTTTGCAGCAGGTAGAAATGAACCTGTTTCTAGGACCCAAGATCACGAAGTTGCAGACAATGGAAGCAAAATGAGACGCAACTACCAGATTCCTCCATTCCCTCCCTATAACCCTTTCATGTTCCCATCCATGTTGTTTGGTTCAGACTTTCCTTATCCTGCGATGCCAGGCTACAAAGGAGAAAGTGACGAGGGAAGTGATACTTCAGAATCACATGTTAGCAGAGGCCCTTCACGCGGTGGAAGAGGCTCTTCTCTCTCATGGAGACGGGGTACTGCATCAGGACAAGGCAACATATTATCGAGAGGACGAGGGCACGCTTTGAATGACTGGGTTGATGCTTTCAACCAAATGTCAAGTTTTATGTA
>OLMO02000297.1:1822863-1836114 GCA_900291935.2 Cassiopea xamachana
TCTAAATAGCAGAAGAGAAATACTAGCCTTTGATAATTGTGATTCTTGAAGCAGATTTAAGTAAGAAAGCCTCTTGTATTACAGAAGTAAATATCATCATTCTAATTATTTTACTATCTGGAAGTAAAGCTATCCAATACCACTTTTGGGTGTGGCTGCCACAGCTATCTCGGACCACACCCAATTCTTCAAAGCTTTGCCCCCCCAGTGAAAAATTCCACGAGCCGCCACTGCATGATAGCATCATGTAGGAACTGCCAAAAATTTGCTATGAAACTATCTTTCATAGCAGAAGTTATTGCATATTATTGCAAATATACTTAAAGTATTGCATCAAGGATTGAAGTAGAAAAATGAGTTTTTATGCCTTATTATTGATTACAATAAAGATACACTTTTTATAATAAAACAGTTTATAAGAAAATGAGGCTCAGTTGGTCAAAATCTTAAGAAAATTTTAAGAAAGTCATGAGGCTCAATTTCCAAAAGTTGGTGTTTTTATTGGCCAAAAATGGATATTTTTTCATTATTGCATTCAAAATGTTAAAGATGGAATTCAAATTCAAGTATACAATATTAATAATGAATGTGTAAACCATTGTAGCCAGTTTATTTCAGTAAAATTTTAGAAAAATTAAGAAAATCTCAGGCACAATTTTGGGAAAAGTTAAGAACATTGAGGCTCAGGCAAAAGGATGGTGTTCTTATAAAAAAAGTTTATAATCACAAAGTATCACAATTTGGTTTTAAAATGCCAGTCATATTACACTATTCAATAGTATCCCACAAGCTTATCAAAAGTGGCAGACATAATGTAGCAGCTTAGAGCTATTCTTGCAAAGGTAAAGCAGAATCATTTTTCTGTGTTTGGACACAAGGTTGATGTTTCACCTTGGAAATTTGTCAATAAAAGTAGCTTATATTGTTTTAAGGAACAATTTTTTGAGGGGGATATACTTCCTGAGTGTTGTTCATATCTAAATTGAGTAGAGTTATAATAGAAGTAATGAAATGATGACTTATTTGGGAATAAGTTATAATAGAAGTAATGAACTGATAACTTATTTGGGAATAGTTATATATGTAGCAGGGCTTTCAATGTGGGACGTGGAATCTTCACATGCAGGCACGGACCCAAGAGTTCATTTGGGAGAGATTAATATATAAATTAACAATAATATGACTTTTGTAATATAAATTTCTGCAGTTTGAGAGTATTATGGCTGCCCAATTGTAGCAATATTTAAACTTGTACATTTAAATTTGAACTTTTCACACTTAAATTTAAACTTTAACATTTACATTTAAACCTAATCTTCCTGGGTCCAAGTGCGGTCTGCATTACAAGCAAACTTCCTGCTTCCTGTTCAGACTCTGTTGTTTTACTGAACTAGCTGCCTAGTAGTTGGTCTCCAAAATTCAAAAATTATCATCTCATGCTTGAAGATTGGAACTGTTTCTAAATGAGAAAATCATGCTCCAGCACAGGGATTCGAAAAGGCACAGGGGTATGAGGCCCCAGACCTTGAATCATTGGGTGTTATCAGGCCCCTTGAGGCCATGGGGCACTTTGCCCCCTCCCCCCCTCGGCAGACCAGATCATCAGTAGGGCCTGCACTCTAATTAGAAAGCAGAAGTAATTGTGAATATAGTAAAGGACTCTGAATTATTATGAAATTTATGTTTATTCTGATTTATTCTCATTCATATTTCAATTTTATTGATCACTTCTTTAGTGATACTTCACTGCAGCAACTTTCAACATGGGACCCAGCATCTGAGGCATTCCAGAACGAAAAGTTCAACAGCTACATAAAACCAGAGAGTGGTGTTGATGTATTGAAGAGCTTCAGAAGCAAAAAAGAGTATGATTTTTTTCTGAAGCTCATGATTTCATTTATGCTATGTGAATTTTCGAGTACTTTTATAGCAGAGTGTAATAAATGACTTAGTTTTTAGTTATTGTATGGAAATAGGGAACTTGATACTTTGAACTACACAACGTTTTTTTTATAAGAAGAAAGTTTATAAGAAATTGAGGTCAAAATGTTAAGGAAATTGTAAGAAAATCACGAGGCTCAATTTCCAAAATTTACTGTTTTTATTGGCCAAAATTAATATTTGTCGTTGTTGCATTCAAAATATTAAAGATGGAATTCAAATTCATGTATACAATATTGTTAACGAAAGTGTAAACCACTCTAGCCAGTTTATTTCAGTACAAGTTAAGAAAAATTTAAGAAAATCTGAGGCTCAATTTTGGGAAAAGATGAAAAAATTGATGCTCAAGCAAAATGACAGTTTTCTTATAAAAATACGTGTAGTTCCTCTGCAATCCTGCAACTCACCATTTGAGACTTTTCATTTTTGAAGACATTGTTTCCCAGTTTATAGATTAAATTGCTATTGTTTAATGTTTCTGGGGTCTATATATTTTCCTATCAGCAGCAGGCACTGACATTTGGGAGGGGGAATGCCTTCTTGAAAGCCAAGGCACAGGTCACGATTAGCACTTGGTAGGAGACAGAGTAGTTAGAAGTTTATATCAATGAAAGCATACAAATGTAACAGGAGAAAACTGGGAGTCTGGGAGCTTGACCCCAACAAAAATTTTGTGGTCACACCCTCTAGAACTTTGGAAAGTACCCTTCTGCAAAATAGGATATAAATTGTATTCAGCATTGATCTTTATGCTGAGAAGGGAAAACTGATCCCCTAGTGTTTTCATCAAAGTTTAATGACTTGAAATGAAAAAGGAAAGGCTACTACTGCATCTGTTTTGCATTTTTGCAAGTTTGAAGTTATTGGTGGCCCCCCCCCCATCACCTCCCTGCTTTCTATTATGCCTGTGAAGCTCTTGATTATTTTATAGACTATAATTGCTTTGCAGAGCTTCAGAAAAGGACCATACTGTCTTGCCATCAGAAGTTATCGAGAAATCTGTCACACTTTTTGTTGGCAATATCCCATTGTCAATCTCTCAGGTAATTTTGTGCTTACAGGTAATTCTCTTCTTTAAAACAATAGTTTAAAGAGACATCCGAAAGAAAGTTTAAAGAGACTCGTTTATGAAAACTCTTCTCTTAATATCCCAAGAAATTTCTCGTTTTCGGTATTTTAGGCTTCCTGTTCTTCACTCATTTGCAATGATTGTCAGTTCAGAGCTCATTGAACATTTTATTTTAGTCCTTGAAAGCTAATCCAAGGCATTTTCTGTTTATTTCTAGGACGGACTCTTAAACTTCTTGTCAAGAGCGGCTCCCGTCAAATCAGCTAGAATCTTAACCTCCCGAAACCCTCACAAGAGAACCACATACGGGTAAGCTATTTGCATGTATTTTAAGAAAATATCATAATATATATTGGTGACATGTCTTATGTTGCCAAAATCATTTGATTTTTAATGAAGAAGACAAAAATCAATGTTTATGTTTCGGCATTGTAAGCTAATCAATGGCATAACAGGGACATGTGAACAGGAATTCAATAAATTTGGGCCTCGATGTTCATTTTCACCTTAAATCGTACAAAAATCTTGCCCCTTCAAATATGTTCGGGCCGCTTTAGGACCTTACAGGCTTAGGTACCCTTTAGAGCTGTCCTACCCCCCAACCTGCGTTTGCTTATTTCGAAGAAGATTCCATTGGTGGTGATTCCTCTGCTAGCTAATCAAGATTTGACGTCTAAGTTCAGTTAGACAAGGCTGGAAAATATCGCAGCTTACTTTCACGTGGGGGTAATAATCAATTAGAGCCAAGCTATAGAAAAGGAATTAATTACAACCATGAGGTCTTGAAATAAAGGTATTCCAGTGAGATAGGATAGAAGAAAAGTCTATTGATTGAAATGTGTAGTAAAATAATAATGGGAAATATGAGGAGACCCATCCTTCGGGTTAGCCCACTGTGTGGAAAGGCGATGGTGTTAGCCACACTCCAGCGTTGGCTGGATGCTTGTAGACGGAGAAGTACGGTATGTATCTTATCAATATCATATCAACAATTTGTTTATAGTAGGCAAAAGAAATTAAGATAGCAAAAGTACTGCTAAGTAAGGCCTAATGGATGCTTTTGCATGTATAAGTTGGTGCTTTTGAAGTCATGATCAAATATTACAGATTTGTATACTCCGTCCTTTCTGCTATTACAAGTCATTGTTTTCATAGGTTTGTCAGGGTTTCATCGATAGAGGACGCAGGAAAAATAATACGCAACTTCAATCATTATTCGTTCGGAACAAAATATAATTTGTTTATCAAATTGACCGAGTCTGATGAAGAGCGTGCAAGAAAAAGAGAGAGGATAAAAGAGGATGAAGAGTTCTATGAACGGATCTACCAGGAATACAAGGCAAATTTAGAGAAAAGTGGAGAAGGCTTGAGGTATTTTGAATCTTTGATTGTTTTGAACAAGGTTCACACGGGTTTTGGAAAGGTTTGGAAATTGATAATGCCATTTTCCAGGACATGGAAAGCTCTGGGAAAGAAAGGATTTTCAAAATGGCTACGGAGGTGTTGTAGATTTTTGTTTGGGAAAACCCTTAAAATATCCTAAAATAGATGTAGCTAGTGTCGTATTAAATATCGTATTAGTTATATTTGTTCATTTTACTAGTTATAATACAAAACATAACCCACGAAAAAGTTATAAAATGTAGCATTGAAAAAAGTGTTTCTCTATTTTTATGAGGTTTCAAAATGCGAACGAAAATGTGTTTAATGGTTTTGGAAATTGGTAATTTGGCTTTTGAAAAGTTTTTGAGAAGTTTTGGAAATATTTTAAAAGTAAAAGTCAAACAAAGTTTAAAAGTGAGAGGATATGTAGAATCATGACGTGCGGAGCCTCACATAAATGATGTAATAGGATAGTAAACGACCGTAAAGAAAAACAAGAAAATGTACAAAAGTGCCTAAAAGAGAACCATGGGAAAGAAGAAAGTTAAGAATTGAGACCAGGATTGTCCCTTTGAATGAGAAGACTTTCATGGATGAGAGATCTAAGGAGTTGTCAGTCTTGCAAATTATGCTGAAATCCTCAAGTGACCCAGTATGACCAGTTTGCTTAAGATGATCCCATATGAATGATGGACTGGAAGATGTTAGTTTGGAGCCACTTTTACCAATACCCAAGGGCTCATTACAATGAATCTTAAGATTTCTCGATGTTTTACCGTAATAAGCAATGATTGACCTACGGTGTTTAAGAAATACGATCATAATATCAAGTTGCAATTTGTATTGAGATCACCAAGACGGTTGTCGTCCCTATTTAAGTTTAAGGATTGCTTTCCCTCCCTTTTAAGCTCTAGCGTGATCTATAAGTATTCGTGTTGTGGCTGTAGTGCCACTTATTACTAAGTCAATTTCCTTAAAATTACCAAACGGAGGGTCGTAGTAAGGTCCTGGGGGTTGGAAAAAGTCGAAAAATTAATAAGCGGGGGCTTTATTTGACACCTTAGAGTAAAAAGCCGGGGGTCGCAATAAACTGGGGGACTGGTAAAATGTCCTAAAAGCACAACCCCGTACATACTTACCAACGTACTAAAATTGTTTCCATCATCCCACCTCAATACCAGTCATAGCTATGGGTGGGGAACGTCATTGGGGATCTCAGTTTTTTCATAAGGCATACTCAACGCTGTAGAGCCAAATAGCGCAAAGAGGGCCCAAGTACCCCACGGTTAACACCAGCTGTTATGAAGTGCGAGCACAGAAGAAAGGGAGTCAGGAGCTTTGCCCCCTGGAAAGTTTCTAGAATCGTATAGTTTTGATTTTAGGGAAATGTCCTTCTTGAAGGTAGAGATGTTCGATTTCTAGATAGAAAAATGACTAATGAAGCCGTGGACATGCATATGGGAGCCTTGAATAGACGTTTCATCCATGTAATGGCACACCAAAGAGAAAGAAGTATGGCTCGTGCAGATCCTTGAACTCCTTGAAAAGTGCTTGAATTTGAAATGTCATTTCTAGGGCACTTGAATCTTCTTGAAAATGAGAATATGTCCTAGAAAATTTTTGATCAAAGTCCTTGAAATTTGTAAATTTTTACTGTTTTCTTCGTTCACAGCAACAAACGAAACAAAAAAGGTAGTTTAATGAAAAATCGTACAAGAAAACTCTTGATATGCCAAGAAATGTAGCGTTTTCGGTATTTTAAGCTCAAGCATTTACACATGCGCTTTGAATGTCAGTTTGGAGCTACTTGAAAATATTTATTTTAGTCTTTGAATAGTCGTTGAAAGCTCCTTGGATTTGCATATCAAAATCCTTCACGAACCCTGAGGAAAAGACAGTCTGCTTGGAGGTTCAAAGCATTACTAAATACTGTAACCAGATGGGAACCTTGAAAACTGGATGAGCAACTACCCAGACATCCCCCCCTAAGTTATAAACTAGGGTGCAAGTATTACAGCACGCTATTCATAATGGGATCCAAATTCTTTGGAGCATTACAAAGTTAAGGATTAGCACTCAAGTATTCCCTATGCTCCAAGGTAAAAATATGCTAAGTTATGTGCGTTAAGAGATGCCCTGGTTAGGTAATTGTCCTCAAACTGTCTTGTAACTGAAATTACAGTTAGAAGATTTTCTCTTGGTTTTTGCAACCACCTCATACACATAAAATCTTGACATCTTAGCTATTTTTGTTCCTCGTTTTAGCGAAAGCACATCACCGATTGACAACGAAAGTGTTAAAGAGAAAACAACACAAGTGATGGAGACTGAAACTAAAAAAAGTACGTGTATTGCAAGTTTTTTTCATATTCAATAAACTTTCTGTCTTAAGCCTGGATCTCTCTTAGTATTTTATCAAATCTAGCCTTATTGTGTTTCTTGGACGGTTTTGTTTAGCTCTTGAAATTTCTAATAACAATATAACCCAGATTAGGCTATAAACTTGGTTGCTACCAAATCAGGAAAGTCAGGGAAAATCATGGCGTTTTACTTTCAATCAGAGAAAATCAAGAAAATAGAGATATTTGTAAAAATTAGGGAAAATCAGAGAAAATAAAACGATATTTTGAAAAATCAGCGAAAATTGGGGAAGTCTTGGAGTTACTATTGTTTCATTTTTTAGAGTGGTGACTTGCTCTATACTCTGTCACACATCCAGTTGAGTGTAGTGTAATGTATTGCTGTTGTATTTTTAGTTTATTTTATGTTGTTTGCCTTGTAGATTTACCTTTGATGTTATGTGTTAAAATCGCATGCTTCTGTTATGTCCTGTTGTGTTAGTAAATCGCCAAATAGTGTCAGTATCACCCTTCCATGCAATGTCTTCTGCTCTGACGTAAAATGTTGTGTTTAGTGCCTTGCTTATACTCTATGTATTGTTGTTTGAATTCAGTCTTGAAGTTACAACGCAATAGAAAAGAGCAAGGCGTATTCTCAGTGCCTTAGTTCTACTTTAGGCATAGGCTCTAAGGCTTAGTAGTCATAGAGCCACATACACGTTACAGTAGCACTTGCCAAGTTTGCACCTCGTTTTTAGCATTTTGTCGTGCGCAGTCATGTTGAAGTGCAGTTTATTAACATTGTTTACGTGAAGAGTCCCAATGCGAAAACAAACTCTTTTTGTCTACACAAGATTGGTTTTGAGTTTTAATGTAAACAGATTCCAAAACACTTAGTAAAAAGACAATCTTGCTTGCCCAATGATCCGAAAATTGTTGTCTGTATATGTTTTGGCGCATTCTGGATTTGCAAAGGGTTCATACTGAACCTGGAAGACCTGGAAAATAGGGTTTTTTTACGAAATGTCAGGGAAAATCTTGAATAGCCAGGGAATTTTTTACAATTTTTATCCAAGTGAGGAAAAAGTCGGAAAAATTATTTGGTCATGATATAATTTTCATTAGCTATTGTCATGGTTGTTCGCAAAGTCATTTGCCAAATTGGTGTCAGTAAATGTGAACGTTATCACTTTGCATTATGAAATAACAAGTATAATTTCCATTTCCTATCTATTGAGCTGATGGGGATCAGTGAAAAGGTGGAGTTTTTGGCAACCAGTCAGGGACTAGTCAGGGAATTTTGATTGACATATTGGATATGAACCCTGTGCACGCAAAACGTCACTAGATCACTCTAGCTCGGCGTCAATTATTAAATCGAAAGCATTCCTTTCAAAGTCTTCAGAACTAGCCTCCCAATCAGAATCTGTATCGCTACTTTCGTCGCCTTCATATAGAAATAAAATTAATTTGGCGGGAATTGATTTTGGCGGTTCACAAAGAAGTTATATTTGGCGGGAACAAATTTTGGCGGACTTTGGGCAGATTTTCTATAAATCCGCCAAATCCGCCAAAATTATTCCCCACCAGAATTAGCTCCCCTAAGGTATTTGAAGCCAAGTCTTTCTTTGTTTCATAAATTTCCCTTCGGGGCTCGTACAGGTTCTTGATTTTTTTGAAAAGTGCTGGAATTTTCAAGGGCACGCGAAGCTCCTTGAAAATGATAATTTTTCCTTGAAAATTGACCACACTCCTTGAAGTTTGTAAATGCTTTCTGTTTACTTAAATTACAGCAATAAGCAATGGAAAAAATAATTAAAAGAAATGTCCAGAAAAGTTGAGAGGAAAAATAGTAGACTTAAACTTGTGATACGTCAAGAAATATATTTTGTTTTCAGCATTTTGGACTTTCGTCTGTGTATTTATGCACTCGCTGTGAATGCCCCAAGTGCCCTAGCGGAATTCCCCATGAAAATTTTCGATTAAAGTCCTTGAAATTTGTAAATGTTTACTGTTTTCTTCATTCACAGCAGCAAACAAAACAAATAAACAGTTTAATGAATTATCCGAAAGAAAGTTTAAAGAAAATCGTACAAGAAAACTCTTGATATGCCAAGAAATGTAGCGTTTTCGGTATTTTAAGCTCGAGTATTCACACATGCGCTTTGAATGTCAGTTTTAGAGCTCCTTGAAAATATTCTAGTGAAAATGCTTATTTATTTTAGTACTTGAATAGTCGTTGAAAACTCCTTGAATTTTTCTCGTCAATATCCTGCACGAACCCCGTTTCTTAATTGTTGTCTAATTCAGCCTCATGTTTCTTATAGACATATCTCTTACAAAACACTTAATGATTTCTGCTTGATGTTGCTAGAAATGTTCAATATGAAAGTATAAAATAGAACACAAATTGCTTATTTAGGCCTACCTGGTTTTGTAGCTAGTGTTATTTGGGCCTACCTAATTTTGTAAGCTAGTTTTATTTAGGTCTACGTAGTTTTGTAACCCAGTTTTGTTTTGGCCTTCCTAATTTTGTAACCTAGTTTTATTTAGGCCTACCTAGTTTTCTAACGCAGTTTCATTAAGGCCTACCTAATTTTGTAACCTAGTTTTATTTAGGCCTACCTAATTTTGTAACCTAGTTTTAGGCCTACCTAGTTTTGTAACCCAGTATTATTTAGGCTTCCCTAAGTTTGTAACTCAGTGTCATTAAGGCCTATTTAGTTTCGTAACCTAGTTTTATTTAGACCTACCTAGTTTTGTAACCCAATATTATTTAGGCTTACCTTGGTTTGTAACCCAGTTTAATTAAGGCCTACCTAGTTTTTTAACCTAGTTTTATTTAGACCTACCTAATTTTGTAACCCAGTATTATTTAGCCTTACCTAGGTTTGTAACCTAGTTTCATTAAGGCCTATTTAATTTTGTAACCTAGTTTTATTTAAGCCTACCTAGTTCTGTAACCTAGTTTTATTTAGGCCTACCTAGTTTTGTAACCTAGTTTTATTTGGGCCTACCTAATTTATTAATCCAGTTTTGTTTGGGCCTACCTAGTTTTGTAACCAGATCTAGATTGGATGTTTTATTGCTTGCTGACTCCTGTTTACGTAATTTGTCAGCGACAAACCCAGATATCTAGCAAAGTCATGACATACTTTTTATAAGAAAACTACCATTTTGCCTGAGCCTCAATTTTCTTAGCTTTCCCGAAATTGAGACTGAGATTTTCTTAACATTTTCTTATCGTTTGCTGAAATAAACTGGCTAAAAATGGATAGCTTTTAATTGTTTATCTTGCATGCTTAAATTTTAAATCTATCTTTAACGTTTTTAATGCAATATTGACATAATATGCAATAATAACATGATATAATGACATAAATAAGTATACGCTATTTAGCCCACAAAAACACTCAACTTTGGAAATTGAGCCTTGTGATTTTTTTAAGATTTTGGCCATTTGAGCTTCATTCTTGTGAACTTCATTACTTAGTATCAAAGAAAAAAGCTACAAACTAAGTCATGTATAACGAAAAGTAGCCATTCAGATAGAACAGGAAAAAAGCGTACATGTTTTTTTATGAGAAAACTGTCATTTTGCCTGAGCTTCAATTTTCTTAATTTTTCCCAAAATTGAACTTGAGATTTTCTTGAATTTTTCTCAACTTGTAAGTTAAATAAAGTGACAAAAATGGACTACATTTTCATTGTAAATCTTGTATACTCGAATTTGGATTCCATCATTAATATTTTGAATGTATTAATGATGAAATATCAATATTTTGCCAATAAAGACATTCAACTTTGGAAATTAAGCCTTGTGATTTTCTTACGATTTTGGCCATTTGAGTCTCATTTTCTTGTAAACTTTTCTTTTAAGAAATGCGTGTACTTATTTTCAAATTTATATTTTTACCTTCCAGAAGCAAAAACATGCATCGGGTGTAGCAAAGAAGGTCTGAAAGTGTGCAGCCGTTGCAAAGCATGCTACTGCAGTGTGGAATGTCAAAAATCACATTGGCCAGTACACCAAAAAGAGTGTGGCAAATCACGTGATGTAAAGTCAAATAAAAAGCCAATTACAAACGGAATCGTCAATCATGAGCAACGTAAGCCCTTGCAAAATGCTGTTGAGGATGAATTTCTAGTTGAAATGGATGGCTACAATACAGACAGTGATGTTGCTTTTCGTATTGAGGATATGAAGCCACAAACTCAACTGAAAATTTGCTTCAAGGCTGTTGTATATGTAATTGAAGACATGCTAATGAAGGGACAAGCTGTTGATGCAACCGAAACAGAGAGATTTTTAGAGCTTATGGAAGAACTAAGCCAGTATTTTACAAATGCACACCAACCATTATCTCCTGATATATGTAAAGAAGGCATCCTTGTGCTGTTTAATTATCTAGGGGAAGTTACTCGAGGTGTGGTAACAGAGTTTGACTCAAGTAAAGGGGAGGCTACTGTTCTTGCTATCGATTATGGCAATAATGAGACAGTGAAGGTGTCAGATCTATTTCTGATGCCAAGCTTTGCACTTCGTTTTCCAATGCAGTGCCGAACTCTTGCATTGCATGGGTTACCTGCAAGCATTGATGCCTCAACTAAATTTTCATTAAATGAGCACTTGAAGAGTATTACCCAAGAAAGGATCTTTGATTGCAATGTTAAAGGTGAGACGAATGGGGTTTACAATGTTGTAATGACTATAGAAGATAAAACTGAAAGTGTTAATGATATGATAAGATCACAGTATGAAAGATTGAAGGAATTAAAAGAAGTCAAAATGCCAAAGTGTATTATGCTTCAATACATACCTCTTCAGCCTTATCCCACAGAGCCAGAATTTGATGTGATTATCACTGAAGTCAGGTCACCATCGTGTTTCTTTGCTCAAATTTTAACCAAGGACAGTTCAAATATTATTGCACTTTCACAGCTTTTTAACCAGCTCCAGGAACTAAAAACTGACACTGACTTGGTGGATTTCCACCCTGTTGCAAACGAAGCTTGCTTGGCTTTTTTCATTCAAGACCAGACATGGGCACGTGCTGCTGTGGAAAGGATTAATCACGATGGGACAGTCAGGGTGAGCTTTATTGATTATGGGAATGTTGAAGACATAGATACTTGTTACATTAGACCAATGAGAAAGGAATTTTCCCTGCTTCCAAGGCAAGCTAGAAAGTTCTGCATTGCTGGTGTCCAGAGCGCATCTGCTAATGGTGAATGGTCAGATGAAGCAAGCAGGCTGTTCAAAGAACTCTTTCTCAGTGAATCAATTTGTCATGCTTCATGTGTGTCAATTGATGGTGATATATGTAGTATCAAGCTCTATCTCCCTAGCTTGAATTGTTACCCTCATGAGCTACTGTTGGACAAAGGCCATGCGATTGCAGTTGGCTCATGTAAACAGAAAGATATAAGTGAACTGGTACCATATACTTTACAGTCACCAAACTTAAGAAGGACTGGGGATTACAGAGTGATTCCAGTTCATTTTGAAAGCCCACACGAGTTTTATGTTCAAGTTGCTAATGCTGAGAAAGTCCAGAAGGTTTTTGAGTTTGATGCTTTGATCCAAAGACTTCCAGTTGTTCGGTATGATAAACCAGTTCCTGAAGATTCATGTTGTGCTTTATTCTCTGATGATGTTTGGTACAGAGCAAAAGTGTTATCAGTGAAGGGAACAGAGTGTTCTTTGTATTTTTATGATTATGGTAACAAAGCCACATTACCAATAGAGAAACTTCGGGAAATGCCAGAAGAGATGAAATCACTAGAAGCCCAAGCTATAAGAACTAAGCTTGATAATGTAGACCCAGTTGGAGAGAGTTGGACAGATAAAGCAAAAGAGCTGATGGATAACAGTTTATCTTTCCAACCGTGTGTTTTGAATGTTTCTAAAATAGAGAATGAACTTGTGATTGGTAAGTTGACAGTTGAAGAGAGTGGTATAGACGTTGCTAGATTGCTGATTGAAGCACATTTAGCCAAGCCTCAATCAAGCATGAACAACATTGGAAGCCAAGGAGGTGCAGAGGGTATCAAGGAAGATAGCTCTTTTGATCTTGACCAGAGCACAAGACCTGTCACACAAGTTAATGCGGCACGGAATGCATTTACATTGAGTGCAGAAAAACTTGCTTCTACTAGTACCCAGCGTGTTATTCCAGTTCATTTTGAAAGCCCACACGAATTTTATGTTCAAATTGCTAATTCTGAGAAAATTCAGCAAGTCTTTGAATTTGATGCTTTACTCCAAAGTCTTCCGGTTATTCAGTATGATAATCCAATCCCTGAAGATTCCTGTTGTGCCTTATTCTCTGATGACATGTGGTACAGAGCAAAAGTGATCTCAGTATTGGAGACAGAGTGTTGTGTTTACTTTTATGATTATGGTAACAAAGCCACATTACCAATAGAGAAACTTCGGGAAATGCCAGAAGAGATGAAATCATTAGAAGCTCAAGCTATAAGAACTAAGCTTGATAATGTAGACCCAGTTGGAGAGAG
>OLMO02000297.1:1840841-1857082 GCA_900291935.2 Cassiopea xamachana
ATATATATATATATATATATATATATATATATATATATATATATATATACACACCCTTTGTCTTGTATTTACAATTGGTCGCGTCAGAACGAGAAAGATCGAAGAAGAACGAGAAGGCTTTAAGGCCCATCTCCATTTAATTCGGTTTCGGACTTCGCAGTTCGCACAACGAATTGCGAACTCCGAATCTGATACACAATGAAAAAACTGGAAGAAGACTCCTTAGAGAAAGAAAGTACTCTTAAAATTCCTTAGAAATTCTTAAGTATTATCAAATTTGTTAGAATCTCCTTTAGAAACATAATTTCTAGAAGCAATTGTGTTATTTTTGTGAAGGAGCATTGAATATGCATTGTTTCGTTACAGAGTATTGAAAAAGTTCTTATAGGAAAGCCTACTTTATTTGGTTTTCCATTTTACTTTATGAAATAGATTGATAAGGTCGATCTTTTCGGTTTGGAAGGGGTTATTAACTCGAAAACCCCCTTAAATCGTCTTAATTATTATGGGTTTTTGACGTAATCGAGCCAAATTTTCCCAAGAAATTGCTAGAAAATCTCCTTTTTTCTCCTTAAAAGCCCTTAATTTTTGATATAGAAAAAGCGTGGGAACCCTGCAATTCAAATTCATTACAAATGAACTTAGTTTCCCTGTTCTGACGTGGATAATTGCTGCACACGTGCTAGGACAGTGTGATATTGGTCCTTCTCTTGTCCGTTATATGGTGGTTACACTTTACTCTCAGTTGCCTAATAAACGCCCCCTCACTTATTAATTTTTCAAATTTTTCCGACCCCCGGACCTTATTAAGACACCCCATTTATTATTTTTGGAGAAATTAAAATTTTTAATGAACTCTAATTTTATTCCTCTCCTTTGTTGCTGGTATTCTCACCAACGTTTGCAGGGAAAATAGCGTGCTTCTGTATATATTTTGATTCCAACATAGGTTTTATGACAACCTGTTGTTGTTATTTCCGTTCCTTAATAATCATTTCGAATCGTTTTCAGATTCTGGCCTCCAGTTTATTTTGAGCCCCCCGTTTATTGAAATTCAGAACTTTTCCCTACCCCCCTGTTTATTAGTAACCCCCTTGTTTATTTGGCACTTGAGAGTACACAGTGCCATCACGTGACCTATTTTTCTGGGGGTTATATAGGAATACTTTATCGACAGAAACTAATACAACTTTGAATTTACAGATTGAGGTACGAGTTTATCTACTGAAGCGTTTTGCGATAAAGATAGAGTTGTAGCTACCCCGCCCCCACGACCAGTGACATCACTTGACCCCTGTTTTTGGGGGTGTAAATCAATAATTTAGACAGAAACTAAAAAAACTCTGAATTTACGGACGGAGGTACTCTGAAGTTTCAAATAAACGGGGGGTCCTAGTAAACCTGGGGGGTCGGAAAGGTTCCGAAATTTAATAAACAGAGAGTCAAAATAAATTGGGGGAACAGAACTTGAGAAATTGCTTTGAATGATTATGAAACGATGGAAAGAACAAAAACAGGTTGACATAGAGCATAGAGCTAAAACATATGCAGAAGCACTCTATTTTGCCTTGAATATTGGGCGTGAATAGTACTAGCAAAAAAATTATATGAGGAGTTCGTAAAAGCCAATTTCCTAAAAATAGACAGGGAGGTCCTAATACAGTTCCTGGGGTTGGAAACAAATAGAAAAACCAATAAGTGGGCGGGGGTGGACGTTTATTTGGCAACTGAGAATACGAATTTACCGACAAAAGCGTCTCCTTATTTTTATGGGGTGCACTGATTTAAAAAAGGCATTTAAACATTCATTTTTATTATGTCTTGGCAAAGCATTCAGTCATATACCGAAGAAAGTCATTTAATCTGAATTTACCGATGAGATCATCGAAAGTGGGGGTGTGGCACTCCCATACACCCCGCTAGCCACGCCCCTGACTGTACATCGATAAGACTTGAAGAATACACGTTTTTGTTATAAGAAAACGGTCTATAGGTAAATGAAGCTCAATTGGCCAAAATCCTTAAAGAATCATAAGAAAATCACAAGGGCTCAGTTTCCA
Organism: Cassiopea xamachana; assembly: GCA_900291935.2. Lineage (NCBI taxonomy): Eukaryota > Metazoa > Cnidaria > Scyphozoa > Rhizostomeae > Cassiopeidae > Cassiopea > Cassiopea xamachana. The sequence continues at coordinate 1,842,902 of OLMO02000297.1, forward strand.
AAATTAATTGTTTTTTTTCTTGAAGAGTCCCAATGAGAAAAGAAACTCTTTTTGTTTACACAAGACTGGGTTTTGCGTCCTATCACATTAATCGCATCTGGATATATATTTCGGTTAACTTTAGGTCACTATCCGACGTTCTCATACTCTGATGAGTGTCGGACGAAACAAGCTTTCGGAATCTGTTTACATCAAGACTCAAAACCCAGTCTTGTTTAGACAAAAGAGTTTGTTTTCTCATTGGGACTCTTCAAGTAAGCAATGATGATAGGTCCTAACTAGTCACACTTGGAGCCTATTAGACGCATCCTATCACATTAACCGCATCTGGATATATATTTCGGTTACATGTTTTTGTTGGCCAAAATTCGATATAACGTAAATACTCTAGTGTCTCTAATAGACGGGCCCACCCGTCTATTAATTTCAGGAGAATTTTCCTTTTCCCCCCATTGCGTATTAACACCCCCTTCTATTAAATCTTATAAATCGATCATGATCAGAACACGCAGAAAATTATATCACCTTTTAATAAAACAATTTACCACCACGAACCACCTCTTAGAACTCCTTTTCTATTGAAAAGCTGCCGACATGCATACCCCCTTCCATTAGCACCCTCTTTATATTGAGAACTAGCCGACATGAACAACCCCTTCTATTCGCACCCCCTTCTATTAAGAATTGGCGGATATGAACACCCCTCTTCTATTGCCTCTCCCCTTCTATTAGAAACACTAGAGTATTACATTGAAAATGTTAAAGATAGAATTCAAATTTGATTAAACGAGATTAACAAAGAAAGTTCAATCCATTTTAGCCAGTTTATTTCAGTAAAAGTTAAGAAAAATTTACGAAACTCTCAGGCACAATTTCGTGAAATGCTAAGAAAATTGAGGCTCAGGCAAAATGATGGGTTTTTTTTATAAAAAAAGTGTATATAGTTTGTGACGAAGTACAGTTTTTCTTTTAGTAAATATTGCCAACGATAACAATGCTCTTTATGTTGATTGTGATTGTTGCGATTTCTGTGATTGTAGTGATGATGCTGGTGATGATGCTTGTGATCGTGGTCTTGATGTGAAGGATCAACAACAGACATTTTTAGGGCAAAGAGCAGGAAAATAGTTATGGTAATCGTATCTTGTACATTATTTCTTCCGGTTTATTGTAATCGTAAAGACTATTATGCGTTTTATATTACATTTTTAGCTTTTAAGCAAACTAATGTAGACTTTATCTCGTTTTCTCTGGTGTACCGAATAATCGCCCCCCCCCCCCCGATAATTAATTTTTGAGATTTTTTTCCAACCCCCTCTATTGTGAACCAAAGATGAAAATCGATTACATTTAGTAATAGACAACGTGCCCACTTTAGTTGGAATCGTCAGGCCATTGGTATAAATATTAGACTTATTCCAATTATTCCTACTCCCAATTTATTAAATTTTTAAAAATTTCCAACCCCTCAATTATTCCGACTCCGTCCCCCAAATTACTCGGTACTCCGGATGAAATGAGAATGAAAAATCAAAAGTTGTTCTACCTATATATATATATATATATTATATATATATTGTATATATATATATATTGTATATATATATATTGTATATATATATATTGTATATATATATATATATATATATATTAATGTTATTGATTCATATTATTTACCGTATTCCAACGATCAACAATTGGACCTGATTGGAGTTTGGTTTTCTCTGTTTGGCCGAATGCACAGATATTTTTTCAGTACTTCACTAACTCTCATGGTTCAAATCTCCACCCTTTACTATTGGTCTTCCCTTCCTATCTTAGTGGGTGTGCTTGTGAAGGTGTTATCTGGGGGCCCTTTCTTTGCACTACCTGCTTTGCTGTAAACACACGTTGTATATTCAGTATGGGAACTCAAGATTCTCTTTGACACAATCTTATTTGAGAATTGCTCAGAAGATTCTTGTGAGGGATATTTTTTCAAAATCTATGTGCTGTGCTTTTTCAACTTTGAGGAATTTGTTCACTATTTCTTTGTACTCGATTTCTTTGTACTCTATTACTTTAACCCTTATTTCGTTCCCCTCTTATTTCTTTGACCGCAATTTCTTTTTCCCCTATTTCTGTCACGCTTATTTCTTTGTCATTTATCTCGATCTACGAAGCCTTATCCAAAGTTATTGCCGCAGGTGATTTGCTTTGTTTTTGAGAGATGGTTGGATGCCTCGATCCCAATTCATGTGTTGATTATCGTTGTTTTTGCTGTTTCCATGTACCTCGCCTTATGTGTTTTGCAGTGAACTCTCTGCACAGCCGTTGCTTGTCTCAAACCTTGCTTAAAGTTCTGCATTGTATAATGTCTTGTTACATTTGGATTGTTCATCTAATGCGTCTTACCCCATGTTTTAATTTGTCTTTCTGTCCACAGTTTCTCAATCCTGAACATTTTATCATTGGGAACACATCTTATCAACTACACTTTAAGTGTCTCATTCTCTTGAGATCTTTGAATGAGTTCACCGATTTCCCTTTATTCGCTTACTTTTCTTTCCTGTTCAGACTTTCACGCGTTGAACTTAGAGTTTCACGTCTTTACCTGATCAGTTGGCTTGTCTTGGGTTAAGGACTTGCTCTGCAATCTTTTGGGCAGATCGACATCCCAGGCGCTTTTGTGTAGTTAATCACAACCTACAATCTTTCTGGTTGGTCTACATTGCAGTTTTCACACACTGCTAGATTACTGATCCTACATTATGGTAACGGAATTTGTGGTTGTAACATTGTTAGAAGATACTAGAGAGCATAGAGGCAAATTTTGTTGTAAGAAGGGAAATATGGCTATGTCAAATTGTGTTAATTTGCAGTTGAAAAATAGAGAAGACAAGGAATATTGAAGAATCACTGATTTCATCAAGTAACATACGAGCAATATTCGATATATTTATAATGTTGGTACCTAAAGATCTTGAAAAAGAGTATAGAAGAAGTAGAAAGAGTTTTTCTAAAATTTGAGACCGAATCCTTTATTATCTGGAAGCATTTGCAATCGTTACGTTGGCTGTTGGCGATCTGATTTCCCCCTCTCAAGTGAGACTTCATGAAGCAAGCAGCCTTTTACTCTTGGAAGCACAGATTGATTTCCATAGTGAAAGTTAAACTCGATCATGGGTAGACAAAAAGGTGCAGCGAATAAGAAGAGATATAATCAAAAGATTTAATGAAAGGAGCATTTTGAAATAATATTAACGTTGCCATAAGTAATTAAGTATAGCAAGAAGTAATTCTGTGGAGCTGCTGGTTCTGTCTTATGCAAAACTACCCTATCAAAGCTCAAGATTGCGACGATTTACTAATTTTTATCAATCCCTGGTGATTTTTGATATACGTGAGCTATATTTCAAAACAGGAATGCCCAGTTACAGTATGTTTTTGAGATCGATAGATTGTCAGAGTGATCAAAGTAATACATATTATTGAGACATGTTTTTCATTGCCAGGAATGACCATTCCAAGAAAAAGGATTTAGTGTACCAATTGGCACAAACTGCAAGCAGATTTGGAAGTGGATTGTGAAAGCACGACAACACTACTTTGTTTACATGCAGATTTGATCGATACAAAGGGAAATGATAAGCTCACAATTTTTCGCTCGAAAAAGGCCACTGAGATGACTTCAAACTTTGTGTTATTCTGCTTTCGTGTGTAGATTGTTCTTACCAGCATGTTTTCAGCTATCCTGAAATGGCCAGATCTCTTAAGCACATTATTTGCTTTTCTTGAATGCCCATATATCCTAAACTGTCCTTTCTTAGTGAAATGTTTTACGTTGCTCTTTAATATATTGTAGAATGATCAAAGTTTCTAATTTCTCTCACTTCTTTCAAGTTTTACATCCAAGCCTTTCATGAAATCTAACTCATGGATCTTTTACATTTTGTTCGCAAGAACTTAATTTAAAAAAAGGCCCACATGAAACAACTTTGAAGAAAAAGAATCCATCTTCAATTTCGCCAAAAACCAACTTACTTCATCTCGTAAACAACTGAGAACGTTTTACACGTCCTTTCTTTATCAAACAATAACGAGAAGAATGTCTTGTTACTCAACAAAGAAAAACGTCCCATCTTTAATCGACAAGGGACTCTTGTGCCCATAAATAACAATAACTGCATTGTTCCTCTTACGCACATTTGGTGAAGCAATGCATTAATTTGTCTGCTATGCTCTTCCTTTTCCATTCACTTAAGCCATTATGAGTAATTTTCCACTGATTAGCACGAAATTAACTCTTTTGGAACATCATAATCTCTTTAATGCTGGATATGTGATCAACGTTGATTTCATCTCCTTCTTGGATTTTTGATAACCCTTCATAGATCCCAAAATCCCTTTGATCGATTTCTCTTAACAGAGATTTCTATTACACCTAATGCTTTTTATCCATGTGTCACAAGAAAACCAATCCGAACACATGTCATAAAGAGATATATTTACTCTGCATTTTTTTTGAGTTATTCGTGGATAAAGTATCTGTTTATACCATTTTCCTGAGCCTTTCCAATTATCTGAACACTTTGGATTTCCCTCACAATTTTCTTTACACAACTCCAGTCATGACGACAAAACCTTGAGTGGTTTCTGTTTACAGTCTTTTCTCGCTCATTTAATAATAATTCTGTTCTCTTTTCGGTTGGTTTGCAATGATCTCCGTGTAGATAAAATCTATCTCCACTACCCCTGATTTTCCACGGTGTGTCAGAGTTGGAGGGTAAACGTTCCTTCAGTACCCTCCACATGTTGCCTCCCCATACTTTTCATTCTGTAACTTTAATTTGATGGTAGAATCTTTATGGAGCATAGCCGTATTCTTTTTAACGTTCTACTCATTCCATGAAGAGATAATCATTCTTCATTCGCATTTATCTCCATTCTAAATTTCTCTCCGTTCCTGCAGAAGCACATCTAGAAGCATATACCATATTATCTCGAATAGAAGCTGCCCTCGAATAAAAGCCGCAGTTTTTGACGAAAAAAATATTAAAAGCCGCCCTCCTATAACAGCCGCTTCTAGGAACAATAATGGATTAGCCGCCATCAACACTTTCTTTTGACAGCTTCTGTTTTCACTGAGTTTTTGCATAATGTCATGGAGAATTTGCATTTTTGATAGCTGTTGTGGTTCGCCACCTTTATGCTCCACCGCATTACTCCTACACGCAGCTCTGTTACCCTCAGCTGTTTTCTTGTTGCGTATTTCATATAGCTCTTTTCTCCTCAGCTGTTTCTTGTTGCGTATTTCATGTTGGCTGTATTCCAACGTGAATGGTCAACCTTTGTCCACTCTTCATGTAAAATGGATGTTTTCTTTAGCCCTTCTACGATAGTACTTTTGTCATTGTGTCATTTTGCCGTTGACTGGGTGCTGAGCACGTTTTGCGGTTTTGGACTGAGGCTATAGCTATTTCGTAATTGTGTTCAAACTTGCTATCTCGAGGTGGGGTAACTTATTTGATGTGGGGTACGAGGAGAGGTCATTATTTAGGGGTGTCTTTTTCCCTGAAAGCTTTTGAATTTACGTTGTCAGTTCGTGAAATATGTGTTGTGAGTATAATTTACAGAAACATGCAGCATTGTGGTTAAATTTTTGAAAGTTGCTGCAAAAGTATCAAGAAGGACAAAAGACATTCAAAAGTATTTAGTATTATTGTCTTGAAAAATGTTATTTTTCTTGTTGTATTATTGATATAGTTCCATCACATTTGCGGAATTATTGGTCGCATTTTTTCACATATGAGCAGAAATTTGGATCCAGAGTTTGAACCAGAATGGTATAACCCCACCCAAATTTAAGCTTAGTTGTCCTATCCTTCAAGTTTCATATAGTTATTTATTTATTATTGATGAGGAATTTTTCTTGTGACTTGTAACAGAGATAGTACTGGTACTATAAATTAGGCTGTTTGATATTGGTTCATGATTTTGTAGAGCATTTTGGTGACCCTAGAAAATTCACCAAATGAGTGTGAATCATTTTGCAAAGACGCTCAACAGAAAGTTATTACAGTCGTGTTTTGCATCAATTTTTGAGAACAAGTTTTTGCACAGCGTGCACCCAACACCCATGCCCCATTCGCATTTGGATATTTGATTGTGCTCTTCTAGTAAGCAATTTGCTGATTGTACTTTTGTTAGTCAGTTTATAGCCCTACGCAGCGTTTTTGGAACGAAGGAGGTCCAAGAATTCAAGAAGGCGTCGATAATACCGTAAAATCCTCGTATAGGCCCCCGGGGAATTATTGGCATAAAATGAATTTTTGGGTGGGGACTTATCCGAGGGGGGCTTGTTTAAAAGTTTGGCACCATCCTCACCCAAAATAAATTTCTCAAAGTACTTCGTGTATGCCAATTAGATACGACCAATTACGATGGCGTTTGACACAATTACATTCGATAAATATGAAATACACCGTATGACCTAGGCCTGAGTGGCCATTTCTGTTATTAGATTCTCTTTCGTGTTGAATTTACGTGGACTATAGCTTTGTAAGCTTTATAGTAAATAGTCTGTTGGTAGATAGATTATATATATATATATATATATATATATATATATATAGTCTATTGGTACTACAGAACTTTACCATAGCACGAAAAAGCGGCAACAATCTTTTGACATACTTAAAAGCTTTTTTCGTCCGTCATTTTCATACTCTGATGAGTGTCGGACGAAAATAAAGCTTTTAAGTATGTCAAAAGAATGTTGCCGCTTTTTCGTGCTGTGCTTTATAGTAACTACACATTTTTTTTATAAGAAAACATGTCTAGAAGAAACATGAGGCTGGAATTAGGCGAAAATTAAGAAACATACAAAAAATACAGGCAGACTGAGTTTGAAATAATAACTTGTAACAACTGTTCTTACTGGTAAATTGTTGATCAAACTAGCAAGAATATAAAGTGAACATCCTTTACATGCCTCACAAAACCTGAGCATCCAATTTCTTGCGTTACAGTTGCCTAATCTGGGTTGCTATTGTCATTTGAAGTCTTTAAATTTAAGAATCATTACAGGCTGGATTTGACGAAATATTAAGAAACATCCAGGCTGAGGCCAGAGAGTTTGTTTCTTATTAAACAAAACGTGTAGTACGATATAGACGAATAGAATATTAATTTCATTTTATATTTTAACTAGTAATGTTTTGAGATTTATTGTTCTGTTTGGTTGACATGAAAAAAACTAGATCTTCCCTTCTTTTGTGTCTTTTTTGCCTTGTAAATACAAAGGTTTGCTGCACTTTTCCATCAGATACGCTGTTGGGGGATTTCTCGACTAAGGGTTCATACTGAACCTGGAATACCTTGAAATTGGCCATTTTTGGAAAACGTCAGGAATAACCAGGGAATTTTCTATATTATTTATCCAAATCATGGAAAGCAAATTGTTTATGCAAGAGTACCGAATAATTTGGGGGCTGGAATAAATGAGGGTGCTGGAAGATTCTCGAATGTTTAATAGATGGGGGTTGGGATTATTTGAAAAATTAATAGATTGAGAGTTGGAATATTTGGGATGGCTCTTGCATTTATCCCATTGGCCTGCTGATGATTCCAACTAAAGTGGGCACGTTGTCTATTATCAAATGTAATGGATTTTCGTTTTTGGTTCACCTTTGGGGCAAATTATAAATTCACGTCCTCAAAATTTTGGAAAATTAATAAATGTGTGGGTGTTGGAATAAGAGCGGTGGGGCTGGAAAAATCTCAAAAATTAATAATTGGAGTGGGGCGATTATACGGTACACCAGAGTAGTCCACATATCATTTTCATTAACTCTTTCCATGGTAGTTTGCAAAGTCGTTGTTCCATTTTGTTGTCAGTAAATGTGAACTTTATCAGTTTCAATTTTAGTTTCAGTTTTATATATTTATCAATTAATCCAAAATACAATTTTACACAATACACACCATTGCAGCTAATTACTTTCAATATACCTACCATACCACACAAAAACAAATTAAGCTTAAACTTAACTAAGCGAGAGAGAGCCCCCCTCCCCCCCCATGAACACAAATAAATAGATCTAGCAACGTATGTTGTAAAATCAATTATGTTACCAGATGTTTCTCTGAATGAGACTCCAATGAGGATATTGAACTTATACGAGCTAATGATGTGATCTTTCAATTTGGATCGAAGAACTACGACAGAGCTAGCAACACGGATGAATAGGGGAATTGTGTTCCAAAGTTTAGAACCAAAACATTGAATTGTTTGAAGACGGTACATAGCAATATTTTTATCAGATTTAAAGAGATCACCTCTGGTTGCCTGTCGGGTACCAAGCTTATGAACAGTTGTGTTAGGGTGAAAATAGTTGTGGAAGTGAGAGGGAGATAACTTGTTCATTGCTTTATAAACAAAATTCAAGATGATATTTAGGTGCAGAGTCTCCTCAAGCTGGAGAAGTTTGAGAGACTGGAAGATTCGTGCGGAGGGAGCTGAGAATGGTTCAGATGTGATACATCGCAGAACTTTCTTCTGTAGTTTGAATAGTGGATTAAGGTAGGAAATGAAAGTAAGGCCCCATGCTATGAGGCCATAGAGAAGGAATGAAGAACACAGGGAGTTGTAAAGGCTGATTAGGGTCTGAAATGGTCAATAGTGGCGCAGATTAATGAAAATGCTAGAAGTTTTAGAAGGGTTTTTACATAGCTCTACTGTGTGATACTTCCAGGAGAGATGCTTGTCCATAAGTAATCTTAGAAATTTTACATACATGGTTCTTTGAATTTCCTGATTACCAATTTTGAGTTTAAAGTTCTCTGATAATTTCTTTTNTGAGGGGAGGGAAATAATACAAAGTTAATATTTCCTATATTAAGAGCAAGCTAGTTTGAGTGAAGCCACGATTTGACTTTCTTTAGTTCCTTGTTGAGTTTCCATGCTAGCAGTGTAAGATCATCGGATTCACAATAAATGTTAGTATCATCAGCAAAAAGGGAAAACGAAAAGAATTTTGATGAATTAGACAAATCATTTATGTAAGTGAGAAACAGGAGTGGACTGAGAAATGAGCCTTGGGGAACACCACAGGATTTGTCACAGAGATACGGAGTGTCCAATGACTGAAACAAACTATTTGCGATTACTAAGTCAGGAATTAAACCAATTTAGTGCAGTCCCCCTGATTCCATAGCGTTCCATCTTTTTTGAAAGTATGTCATGGTTTACGGTATCAAAAGCCTTTTGTAGATCGATGAAAATTCCACAACCTACCCTACTTTTTCAGGTGATGATTTGATGGTTTCATTCAAGCTATTAAGTGCATGGTCAGTTGAGTGCCCGGTGCGAAAGCCAAATTGCATACTAAATAGAACTTCACAAACTTCTAGAATTTTGTAGAGTCGCTGATGCATTGTTGTTCAAAAAGTTTACTAAAGACAGAGAGGAGAGAGGTCTATAGTTAGACGTCATTCAGGCAAATCCTCTCTTAAAGATTTACACTACCTCGCCAATTTTTAATTTATCAGGAAAGATTCCTGAGACAACAGATTCATTAATGAGAAATGCAAGATCATTGGAGATAAGCACCTGGAGAATTTTTAGTAGCTTCAAAGGGATGTTTGGTCCTCTAGATAAAGTCCGTGTGGTTGGAAAAAATCGAAAAATTTATAAGCGGGGGGGCGTTTATTTGGCACCTGAGAGTACCAAGTTTCAAAGACTTGATAAGATTAGATGCTCCATCAGGTGTAGATGGTGAGATAAAAAAATTATTCTAAATTGGATTGGATAAATAGTTCAATTGGGATTTAGGAGTTCTTGGGATTTGTTTTGTGGTACTAGTAGCAAAATAAGTAAAATATTTATTGAATTCAGAGGCTATTTTAACAGGATAATTTACTACCATTCTTAGTTTTTAAATATAAAATGGCTTCAATATTCTCCCTGGTTTTATGCTAATTGTGCCTTTTATTCCTCTCCCTATCATTTTCATGTTGTTTTTATATTCATCAAAATACTGGTGGTAGTTATCACTTTGCATAGTCAGGGTTCATGCTTCTGTTTAGACTCCTAAAAAAACTCCTTAGATTTGATCTACGTTTTTAAGGGCATTGAGCGAGGTAGCATGGTGATTAGAGCGCATGTCTCCTATGCGGAAGATCTACGGCTCGATGCCCTGTCTGAATACTCGTTCACTGTTCACCCAGCAGCAAATGGGTACCCAGTGGGAATACTGGGGAGATAAAGGGGGTAANAGGAAAGGAACTGGCCACCCTGCCTCACATGCCGATGGCTCAGGATAAGTGTCCTCTCTAACAGGCACTCCCCTACGTACGACAGTATGCGGGACTACCTTTTTTCAAGGGCACTTAAAAGCTCTATATTTGTGCATTTTAGAGAAAACTCCTTATTCCTACTCAATTTTGGGGGGAGAAGGTTTTCAACGGTAGATTTATTTATGAAATGGTTTGCTTTTTGCCATGTGAACGCTCAAAAAATACTCCTTAAAAATCATTGTTTAGTCCTTGAAAACTCCTTGAAAAGTCCTCAAAAATTTCATCTACTCCCCACAACACGAACCCTGATGGTACTATAGCAAGTATATGCGCATTACCTATCTGTTAGGCTCCATTTTCTTTACCTATTTTTGTCAATATCTGAAATGGTGGTCAGGGAAAAAGTGGGTGTGTTTGATTATAAGTCGGAAAAGTTAGAATAGTCAGATAATTTCGAGTCGCGTATTGGGTATGACCATTGCTAGTGTATATTTCACCTGTTGCTTTATGCTTGGAGGGTATGAATTTAGTGAATGATAGGATTTCGGGGGAGACAATCTTGCGAGCGTTGCCCCCACTGTCAGTTTCCAAAAATTTTTTTTTAGCCTTGATGCATGTAATGCACCTGAACCGTGAGGAATCAACAATATTCGATCCCGTTGAACTCAGATTTTCCAATTTAGCAAAATTGTTGTCTCATTTGCTTCGTTTTCACTGAATAGCGTACTGCTTCTTCGTCCCTGCACAATTTGTGGAGATGTCCAATCAAGAACTCACATGCAGTTTGCTACTTGAAGTCGTTATACTACTAATAAAGTTTCTTCTTCTACAACTGCCATCAAATTCGCACTAAGTGTTCGTCATTCAACTTCTTTTTGCTGCATAGCTACTTCAATTATATCATAAATACTATTAAAATATGTTTCGAAATTGGGAGAGCAAAAAGATAAAGTAAACAGACAAATCAGGTGGTTTCTCTTGCTGTGAAGGTGCACGGGGGGGTGCTTGCGCGTACCTTAGGCAGGGGGCAGCAAGGCTTCCTCTAAGGGCACGCCTATATACATATATGTTCCTCCATAAGGATAGATTTTGTCTTCAAAATCTATTCTGGAAGAGCAAAGTTTAGTGTATTGGTCTCACAGCTATACCACGTTAAATTGGGTGTGGGAGCTTGCCCCCAGAAAAATTTTCTTGAACCAGGCGGAAACGCCGGAAAATGCTCCTTCACAAGATAAGAGCGATGGAAGGAGTTCAGCGTGAAGGGCATTTTTTCCCCTCCTGCCCCCTCATTGAAGAAGGCAGAGGAGGCAGCTGTCCCTCCTGGCCCCCCAGCGTAGGCGTCACTGAAGGTACGGAGCTGCAGACTAAACCTGAGGTACGAGACCTGCACTGGCACGTTACACGTTTTTTATAAGAAACTCGTCATTTTGCCTGAGCGTCAGTTTTCTTAATTTTTCTCGAAATTGAGCCTGAAATATCCTTAAATTCTCTCAAGTTTTACTGAAATAAAGTGACTAGAATGGTTTGGAGCACCGAATAATTGGGGGAAAGTTGGGCACAATTGGTGGGTCGGAAAATTTCCTGAAAATTACTGGTCAGTGGGTTGGAATGAATAGAGGATTGGAAAAGCAGAAGCCATAGTTATTTCGATAAGCTACTGTCATGCCTGAATCAGAGAATGATAAATAATATTGAGTTTACGGAAGAAACCTTAGAAAAAACTCTTATCATGCATAAAATCCTTGAAACTAATAATTGGGGGGATTGCATAAATTTCAAAAACTAACGATCGGGGTCGACATTATTCGGTACTCGAGAGTACTGGTTTCAGGAGGTTTCTTATATGTGAATTGAATGTAGAGCAGCTAATGATTTCGAGGTAAATGCTTTATTGCAAGCAAGTACTACAGCAGTTATTGTGCTGTGTGCACAAGCCGGCATTCAGAAAGAGCAACTACTTCAAATCTGTACATTATTCATCTCAGTTTCATCATGTCTACCAAATACTCCAACAGTTGAAAATTTCGGTCCCAGTCTCTTGATAATAACAGCGACAACAATTATCATACATAGAACAATTGTCGAAACGATAATTCCTCTTTTAAGTTTTACTCTTCTAACTGTGCTGTCGTCTCGAGCTGGAATGGTTGTATCGGCACCACGATGACATGCTCCTCCTTCGGGGCACTTTTGTTTCATGTTGATAGGAGGACGTGTAGTTGGTGTAGTACCAACAACTCCTCGGCACCCTAACTGACATCTAGGATCACTGTTCGGGTTTCTGCCGTGCCCAAAGCATTCACTACACGGAGGTAGTGTTCCGGCCGAACCAGATCCAGAGGAAGACCCAGAACCTCGTCTCCCAAACCCAAACGATGCGCTTCGTATGTGGTTCTGTCTTTGGTTTTGACCTGAAGATTGCAGCAGACCTGTGGAGATAATTTTGTAATTATTACCAATGTAGATTTCATGATGTTATTAGGATCTGTGCAATCAATCTTATATATAAGTATATATGTAAATATATATATATATATATATATATATATATAAATATATATATATATATATATATATATATACCTAATATATATATATATATATGTATATATATATATATATATATTTATATATGTATGTATATATATTGTATTGTATTGTATGGTATTGTAATCGATAATTTATACACGAAAAAAATAGCCCTTCAGGAGCTAAAATATTACTTATGTATATATACACTTTGAATGATATGTTAAGAAAAAAATTAACAGGTATAATGGCGAGCAAAACGTAAACTCCAGTATCTTCTACTAGTAAAGAAAACAAAAACTTAAAACAAACAAAATACACTTTCTTGTGAACATTCGCAGCGAGGAAAGACGTAGAGTCACACTGAGACCTCACTACGAGTGCCATTTATAATTTCTTCTTTATTTACTAATTTTATACCCATACTGAGGAAAATAGCAGTCACACATACAATATGTGCGTTCCAAAATATCGATCGTCAACATGCCGGAATACTGAATGAACTTTTAATATATATTATATTAATGATACATGCATATATTCAATATATATTCAGTATCGTCGACTGAATTATCACTCTTAAATAGCGAACAGGCGATCCATTGACCCTGTGGTCAGTCCCATGCCCCCGTAAGAGACGTAGAATATGGAAATGTTGATGATTGATTATGATAATGATGATGCGCATGGACCTACAATCATCGGGCATCTCTCATCTGTCCTAAAGCCATTTTCAAACAGTCATAATAAAGGAGATATCATTTGCTATATAAACTAATGATACGTCCAGTCATGCAAAGTTCATGCTTTATTGACATAAAAACAGAAGTTACACGAGTCTCGACATGTTGCGAAATGCTCCTGGCACGTGCCATGTCACCAAGGCGTATTGAAACAAATGGAGGATGCGTTTTAGGATGGTAAAATAGCTAGTTTTATAACTTAGACATTTGCAATTAGTGCGAGCAGAGAAACACCACAAAAACATACATTTGTCCTTTTAATGCAGTGCAAAACTTGAAAAATAAGCACATAAATTTGAAATATCTGCCTTGGAAGCTCGCAGCTCAAGCGAAAAAAGGACTGCGTTTGCACTGATACCGGATCAATTTTGACCCGCTACTTAAGTGCGTTCATACTAGTAAAAGTGATTCGAAACTTTACATCTGCTAGGAAACAGGTACATTGTGTACCTATAGCAATAAATATATAAATTTAAATAAATAAATAAATATTTATATATAAATATATACATACATATATATATATGTATATATATGTATGTATGTATGTATGTATGTATATATAGCTCTGCCTATAGCATTGAGCACTCTAACTTTACAATTCTATTGGATTGTTATATATGTATGTATG
>OLMO02000297.1:1912527-1927037 GCA_900291935.2 Cassiopea xamachana
GACCCTGTGTGTATAGTTAGGATAATGAATAAACATGGAGAGAGCGTATGTATAGCTCCTGTGTTTACTTGAGCCCACCAAAAAATGCTACGAACCTCTATAAGCCCAGGGCCAAAAATGCTTACAAAGTTCTAGAAGCCTAGAACTTATATTCGGGGGCTTTCTTGTCTGAGCCCACCACTGGTCTTGTTTTAAGCTTAGAGTTGCCTCCTTTACGTAAAAGCATAGAGCAAGAATCTAAATTATGTTGACATACACTTTTTTATTTTATAAGAGTTTTTTTGGCCTAGTACAGAAACTTTCTTAACTTTTTCACGATTCCAGTATCAACACTTTCTAAACACTTTCTTAGAAAAACTTTTTGAGTTTCAATATCTTGCACATACACATTATAGGAGAGTGAAAAGCTGTATGCACCTCTGAAATTATAATAAATCTTAATAGCAGAAGTTGAACTGTTAGAGGAAAGCCAATATAACATCCATGGCATTTTGTACACAGATGACTCGCATTGTTAACACTTATACAATGATATACTTTCTTAGGTCTCAAAAACCCAGTACTGAACTTTCTTAGCTTTTTGAGAAGTTGAGTACTATTTTCTTTTAACATAATTTCTTATAAATAAAGAAACGTGTAGTAAAGGAAGAAATTTTCTCTACATATTTCCTCTTTTCATGACAACTAACCTAATGGTTAACCTAGTTTACGCAACACGACGCGTTTGCTCATGCCGAGCCAAAGGAGTCTAGAAACTAGCGCGATATTCAGATTCGCGCCAATGCTTGCGAAAGGATGGCGTCACCGCGCTCGTTTCTAGACTTCTTTGGCTCGTCGTCAGCAGGAGCGTCGTGTTGCGTAAACTCTCTATGCGTTCAAATTGTCTTTCATTTACAATTTTGACCAGGCCATGCTTTCTGAGTGATGTTACATTTTCAAATAAGCTTCATAGTCCGTATTTTAGGGTATTTCAGATGCTCTTTGTTCAAAACCTCATAAGGAAACATTTTCAGCTATTATCCAAAGAATAAATGCAAAACTTTTCTTTTTCTATTCCCTTTTGCATATGATATTATCTAACTTCATATTATATTGTATTTAGGCTTGTAATTATATATTTTAGTAGTTACTTTGTATTATATTTTATCATAAATAGAAGGACCCTTGCAAATCAGCGATTGCTGAAGGTTCACCCTCTTTAACCATTTAAAATGAAATGAAAATGAACGAAACTATTCATTTGCAAAGGAGGAATTTTCACTATTGAGAACCCCTATTTGTAGTATGGATGTTTTCAAAAAATAATATGGATGTTTTCACATGGCTGTGATATCTTTTTTGCATGTTGCACTTGTCTTAGTCTGTCAATTTCATTTTCCCACAGCGGCCCTCAAACTGAACGGCACTATCCAAACTTGACTCTATATTGCCAGCATCTGGCCCGGCGAAGGTAGTCATGTTGGTCGTGAAGCCCAAAAAGGATGGTGAACTCAGGCCTACACCCTCCACATCCAGTGGCATAACCGACGTAGGTTGGGTTGGGAAAACTCCTTAGGACCCCAAGGTTTTCAAGTCCTGAGGAGGGCCTCATAAAAACGAGTTTTTTTGTACTATTTACATCAAAAATTATGATGTGACCATAATCTTGCTGAATTCTTAATGGCCTCGAGTGCATCTGTTGCGCCAATATCCACATTATGGTCCAAATCTTCATCAATTGCCACTTTTTCAACGGCTAAAGTTCATTTAGAGTTATATCTTAAACGAGCTCCCTCAATTCGGGAATTCGGGTCAATGGCAGCGCCTCGGGTGGGACTGGGGGCTTGTTCTCCCCTCTCCCACTTTTCGCTAAGACCAATACCCTAATTCGTACAAATTCGATAACAAGATATTAGGGTTTGGGTGAGGGACCTCTAGCAAGATTTTGAAATGGGTGTGGCAGCCAAATTGCATCATGTTTTAGGGCGTGGCACCAACAATCCCCTTCCCAGTCTCCGATGGCCGGCGACACCCCTGATTCGGGTAAAATTGTCAAGGTCCCATAAGGTATAGCATACATTGATGGGGTAATGAAGTCAAAAAAAAGTCAAAGTCCTTTTCCGCGTCCAATGGCGCATAGGGCAGCGCCTATCTCCGTTTCTATAGCCCTAGGCCACGCGTCTGCGAATGCAGTGAAAGCTACAGCGAGGGGCTGGTCCACTGGTAGCTCCGCGAATTTAACTTTCCCACTCCATTCTCATATGTCGAGCGCCAGACGAGAAGGCAGTGAGTACCATTTTTAAGGTCTTGGATATGACTCGGCAGGGGCTCGAACCCACGACCTACCGATTGTGAGGCAGACGCTCTACCACTAGGCCATCACTCCGTTGAGGTAATGAAGACACATGAGAAATTGTTGATTGAGAATAATTAGCATTTTTCTTGTGATGTGATCTTTCATTTAGTTATACATGCTATTATATACATCTATTTATAAACCAAACAGCAAATTAAACTTACATTAAATAAGACAAACAAATGAAACACGAATCAACGGCGAGCATCTATCAACTTAAGAAATACACTTAGGTAGGACTTTACAGCATTAGGGAAACTATCTAAGAACCAGCAAGGGCCAAACTGAATCCAACCTAATTGGTTTGTAGAGATGAAGATAGTAGAACTTGGTGCACTATTATGGAAGTAGGAATGGAGGGGCGATGGCACACGTAGAACTTGGTTCACTACACTCTTATTTTTATAAGAACGCCTTATTACTTTCTAGGCCTCAATTTTCTTAAATTTTTCTAATTCTGAGCCTGGAATTATTCTTAAATAATTCTTAAATACCAAAGGTGCAACTTCGCCTAAATATTTATGGAATATATTTCAATCTTTGTTGATGTTTTACTACATCATAAAACTAAGCAAGAGTTTAGATTTTGCATCGGTAATGCACAAGTACATCTGAAAACAGTTTTATTACTTGGATACAAAAATTTCTTATGCTTTGATGAAGCTTGTGCCTGGCATTATTTTAAAATTATTCTTAAATTTTAGTGATTTAGAGCCTCAATACTCTTATAAACTGTATTCTTATACAAAAGAGAGTGTATCATGGACGTAGGGACAAAAGGGGGGGGGTCACACGCAGAATTTGGAGGACTATACATATCTTGTTCTAAATGTCGATTGCTTTTTGGGGGTCCCTATTGTAAAGGGAAGGTTTCTGCAATTACTGATCGGACTTTGTGAATACTAAATTCCTATGGAAAAAATCTAAAGACATGCTTTCCTAGCTTTGCAAAAAAGATGTCCCATACAAAATGAACGAGTTGCCAAAAGCTACAACTTTCATTCTCCTTTACCCTAATCCAACAATCGGCTGAATTCACAGCCCCCACAGCTAGTTCCTAGCTACAAATAAAAATACATATAGCTACATATGGTTTGCTAATTCATTTCCTAGTTATCATCAATCAGGCAATTTACATGAAGCAATACAACGGTGCCTTGCACCAGCTAGTAACTAGTCGACACAAAATGCTACCCATCAGAACGTGAGAACGGTTTAGGGTAAGGCAGCGTTTCTCAAATGGAGAGGTGCACCCCCAAGAGAGGCGCAATACAATGGTAGAGGGCGCTTCTTGGTCTTTTATAGCGAGTGGAGGAGGGGGCACGACATGCTTTCACCTTCCACGGGAGCCTCGCAAAATATAGTTGAGAAGCAATGGGGTGTAGGCTAGCGTAAGGGACAGAGGTTAGGGGGAGGCATAGAGGTTTGTGGTACGGATAGGTATTTTCAACAAACTTTTCAAGCTAGAATTAGGGATAGAAGTTTTCAATGAGTATTTCGGGAGATTGTGGAGTCATGAGCGTTGTTATGGGTTGCATTTTGCGTTAACCCTTGTTGATATTTAAAGCATAATTTACCAATTAGAGTTACTTAAATACAATACATCTTCTGAATAGTGCGAAAAGAGGCATTGTGGGTTGTAGGGCACCGTATGGAATAAGTTATGAAAGAGGTATGCGTAGCGCCTTAATTTACGCTGGTTTTTTTGACAGATGAGCCCAAATTCTGATTTCAACGCCTCTGATTAGATGAACGAAGAAAGCTAATCCTCAACTACAGCAGTTAAATGTGAATGAAACTGTTCTCTGATTCACATTTATTACATAGCTACGATAATAGGATAACATGACTGTAATTACTTCCCTTGCAACAATTGCTTACATGTTGTACCATCTATCAGTTGCATGCTTCCACATCTTGAAACTTTTTCGAGGCCAAGTGGTTTTTGGGAAGATGTTACTGCAAGTGTCCTTACTGCATCTCAAGGACCTGTTTTTTATATACTACTACGAAGCAAGTTCTAACTATATTAAGAAATACCGTAAATCCTCGAATAAGCCGCCCCCACCTCCGAATAAGCTCCCACCTAGAGAATCATCTTCACAAATAAGCCACCCTCTCGAATAAGCCCACTTGGAACCTTATTAGAGGGAGGCATAGTTGCAGAATGATGTCTTATTTCCAAAAAGTCCCAAAGGAAAATAGGTATACAGTATTACTTCCTTTGAATGGAGACAAAAAGGCAGAAAGAAAGGCAATTTTCGTCATGACAATGAGAAAGTTGCTATTTACAAATAAGTTCTATAATTGAAATAGCCTTTTTTGCATGTTGTCATTTAGTTGATTGAGAAAATTATGTTGTTGTTAATGTTAACCTTTGAGGAAAATGTCAACATTTAAATTAAGCCCCCCCTAGAATAAGCCACCACCCAAAAATTCATTTTTGTAAATAAGCTTCCCACGGGGGCTTATCCGAAGATTTACGGTATATTTCATAGAAATAGCTGCTACTCCCAGTATACTGAGATCGTCTGTTAGGTTGAATACGTGAATTTTTAATGGGGATACTGTAAAGTACTTCTGACGCAACTCGTTACCAGATTCTTTGTGGTAGACCATGTAAGCGATGGACTGGTAACTGCCTCTGTTCACACAAAAGCTCATGCATAGCATGTACAAGAGGGTGCTAGCAATTCCACAAACCCCCTTTCTGCGAGGAAAACATAAGTGAAAGGGTGTGATGAAGCTGGGGATGTTGGGGTATCAAACTACAATTTTTTGAGAAAGCCATCTGTAATTCTTTGGCTTGTAGGTAAAAGCTGGCCTTTTGTTGGTAATTCTGGAGAGCTCTGTACCCTGTTGGTAAATGTCTTTTGTACTATCATACCTGATTGATACACATTTCCGTCATAAGAATAAAGTTTACAAGAATATTCAGGCTCAGAATCGCTGAAATTTAAAAGCATTTTAAGAAAACTGCAAGACTCAAGCTTCATCAAGACTTAGAGATTTTTTGTGTATTGGAATTGTACTACTGTTTGCAGATAAACTTATGCACTGTCAATATAACATCTATTATTCTGCTCCATTTTATTTTGCTTTATGATGAAGCAAAGCATCAATAAAGACTTTAATGTAATCCTTTGATTTCAGACGTAGTTACAGTTTCGATATTTAAGAAAGATTTAAGAGCAATCTAAGGCTCAAAACCGAACAAAATTAAGAATATTAAGTCTTGGCAAAGTATTAGGTATTCTTATAAAAAAAGTGTGTAGCTCATTATACAGCCAAAAAGCTAAAATAAACATGGTGAATTCGGAATATATGAAGCATTAGGAGCTTTTCTCAAACTAAGTTCAAGCTTGGAATTCTCCTGCTAAGCTAAATCTTGGGATACTAGCCAGGCAGCACAGTTCATCGCTTTAATGATCCACTCAATTCGTTACATCAAAATGTTAAAAATCAATATGATATACTTTTATTTACAAAAATATGTACAACCACAAGAGAGGTGCTGCTCCTGATTTATAGCTACTAAAATTACATTTATTTATATATTATTATTCACTGTGATTAAGATAAATAAACAAATTCGAATGAAACAACACAAAACGAAAGAGAGACTTGATGTTCCAACATCCAAGTACAAGAAACGATTCAAAAACAATCCATAAAAAGAAGCATCTTTTGATAGTCTCATTCTCATGCCTCTATTTAAAACAAGTGGTAGCCTCTTAATGAATTTACATGAAGAAGAAGCTAAGGAAATAGCTGCTGTATGTTGAAAGTACAAGAAGCTAATTGTAGTGTTTGCATTAATTACAATAATTTATCTTCTTGCCAACAGTATATAGTTGAAGCCACGTACATATTAGTTATGCCACGTGTAGTTAGTTAAGATAAATTATTATAATTAATGCAAAAGCTACACTAATGTCCATGGTACCCAGCTTGGTTTCTAGGCTTTCCTTCTATTTTACACTCAAATATGATGGATAAGAAAGAAAATTAAGTATCAAAATAACTAAGACATTTCCAAACATCTCACGAACATCCTGTGGAGATCCCTCGTGTAGCCTGCAAGTACCTTATGTGTTGGAAAGGTTCTTCTAACATGCTGATAGAGTGTGTGTGAAATAGCCGATGAGATAGAGGCGTTATAAACGAGACCTGAGGCGACACGCTCAGGTTAACTACTATGCTATTTTCGCAATGACTCGCTGGCCGAAGATATTGCCGACCACCACCGCAAAATAAGTGAAAATATGACCAATGGCTGACATGTCAATTTATAGCAAAACTTGCAAAATTTTTAATGAAGACAGTTCCTAAACTATAAGGAATTTTCGGCACAAGTTCTAAATTTCATCTCTTCTTATGGTCTAGTGTGGGCAGTAAAAAAAACTAGTCAGTTCTGAGATGTTGTTAATACTTGCTGATTTGACATGGAATATGACCCTTTAACTTGTTAATACATCTTTTCTATCATGGCCGCACGTGCTCAACAATGTTTTTCACTTACACTCCTTGGTCTCAGCAAAGAAAAAGTGGAAACAATTTTATACCGGTTTTAATGGAAAATTCTGGGTACGCGTTATACTCCAATAAATACGGTATATCTATGGAAATAGACATTGAAACTCACTAGTTGAGGCCACTTTTCACTATGAACAGCAAACTAGATACTCAAACGAAGCAAAGATTTCGCCATCTACTTGAAATCAAATAGGGACCTTCTGGTCTATTTGATCGCTTCAACCATTTATAGTAATATTCGCCCTTAAAAAAGTAGACTTCATTGTCCCAGTAGTACCGGACAGCTGAGTCTAGATTGTTTGGTATACCAGGAAAGCAATCGTTTATAAACTTTGGGTAGCCAGCAAATACTTGATCTGCCAAGCTATCATACATGTAGCATTTGTCGCCCTTGAAGAAGTAACTTACGGTAGCATTCAATGAAAATGCAGCATCAATATTGTCCGGAACTCCTTTCCATCCGACACTGATCAGCAATGGTCCCGATTGAACCTGGTCTAATTGATCGTTGTATTTGTAGTAGTGTGAACCCTGAAAAAGCAGAGCGTTAAAACTTTTAATTTGCGCCGTTTGAAACAAGCTTAAAGCACTCAAATTGAATCGCAAAGCTCAAGCTTCAAAACTCAGTTTTTATGTGCCAGAAATCGATATTGGATCATTTTTTTGTAAGCTGTCCAACTGCGATTTTATTTTAGAAGAAAGTGTTTCTTGGCCCAGTACTTAAACTTTCTTAACTTTTCCAAGACTCCATTATCAAAACTTTCTTAAGACTTCTTAAGACTTAAGATTCAAAAGTTTCTTAGCAAACTTATGAGTTACAATGTTTTGCACCTGCACATAGCAAAGTGAAAAGCTTCATGCACACCTGACCCTGACATTATAATAAATATTAGTTGAAGGCAGGAGTTAGACTGTTAGAGTACAGCCAACATAACATACATGACATATTATACACAGACAAAACGAGTCCTAACACATCTACACATATAAACTTCTTAACTCTGAAAAATCCGGTACTGAACTGTCTTAACGCTTTGAACAGTCGAGTATTATTTTCTTATCAACAACTTTCGTATTAACAGAAAGCTTGTGGCTTAAAATAATTAACTTCTGTTGGGTAGTTTATTTTTAAGATGTTAAATAATATGCAATTGTAAATAGGCAATGGAGAATTATATATATATATATATATATATATATATATATATATATATATATATATATATATATATATATATATATATATATATATATATATATATATATATATATATATATATATATATATATATATATATATATATATATATATATATATATATATATATATATATATATTACTATTATCGCGCCATTGAACGTGTGCACCACTGTGCAACATTTAGGCTCTTGCTATAAGCACTTTTTTTCATAAGAATACCTAAAATTTTGTTGAGCCTCAATATTCTTAACTTTCTCAGGTTCTAAACCTAAAATTATTCCTTAAAATAGGACTCAAACGTCAATAAACTGTTACCCTGAAGAAGTATGTGGCCCAATTTCCAGCCCATAAGAATGCCTCATCAACTTTCTTATCTATTCCCCTCCATTGCGTCTGTATTGGTTTTGGGTACCGCTTATCACTTTCGCTCTTCACATCGTTGAATCGCCAAGTGTTTAAGCCT
The DNA here is from genome assembly GCA_900291935.2 of Cassiopea xamachana. NCBI lineage: Eukaryota > Metazoa > Cnidaria > Scyphozoa > Rhizostomeae > Cassiopeidae > Cassiopea > Cassiopea xamachana. The sequence goes on from OLMO02000297.1 coordinate 1,921,063, forward strand.
TTAAAGAAGTATGTTTTCCCATTTCCAATCCAGCTGAAAACTGTATCAAAGGAAGTCGAACAAACTCCTAGTAAGAGAAGAGATGTTGATTAATAACAAGAAAGTGCAGAAGAACCAAATGGCTTGATCCACATTTTTGATAAGAAACAAACTTTCTGGTTTCACCCTTGATGGTAAATATAGTCTATATAAATATATTTATAAGTTTTGTAAATACATTTATATAAATAGGTTTTGAAAATTTTACCACTTATTTCCATTTATTAACAACTCCCATTTAAGCAATATTTTAAAAAAATGGAAGTCCCCATTTTACTAACCCAAAGATTTCAAAGTTTTTAAAAGGATAAGTAAGTAAAAAACATTGACTTTATGAACACAAATAAATATCAACAAGTAAGAAAATCAAAACAAACTATATACCTTATACTTGTACAATGTTAACAGCTAATTACAATAATTTTGGAATGTTTAGGTTCCCATACTGTCTATTGAGCATTAACCTCCCATCTACTAACAACCCCTCAATATTTGCCTTTTTGGAAAAATACTAACCCCCTCCTGATAATACCTTCCTTCTATTTGATGCCAAAGAGTCTCTTTAAAATGTTGAAATTTACAATACCAACGCAACAAAACAATAGCAACGACACATATTTGGTAGCTGGAAAGTGCAGATACTGTCATGTATGTTTGTATACACAAAGCTTTAGAGAAGGACACTCTTTTTACGTTGTTTCTAGTTTAGTGAAAAAATTCCTTTTAAAAACAGTTTTTTCGTGTTTACTTTTGAGGCTGAGCCTACCATGCTTCTTAAATTTTTCTGAATTTTTGTCTGATTCCAATCTCATGCTTCATATAGACATGTTTGTTATTAAAAAACGCTTTTCTATTTCCACTTTTCTACTTCACTCTTTGAAGGTTTTTGCTGTTCAAAGAATCACTGTCTTTAGGGAGAGTTTCCTCTGGAACACCCTAGATGACAGCATGAAAAATGAACCAACTGTTCTAGCATTCAAAAATAAGATAAGAAGTTGGTCTGGAAAAGAATACACCTGCAGTATCTGGCGCTAACTTGTTATTTTAGTATATGATACTTTGTACATAGTCATTTGGTTTTTTTGTATTGTAAATAGCTGGTTTAAATTAGTACTAACTATTACCAACTTAAAATATGGATATGAAATAACATGAACAAAAAAGTACGTAGGCGTCTCCCAATGTAAGCTCCAAGTTTAACAAGTATCTTTTTTGAAGTTCAGTTAAATGTGCGAAAGTACTTTCTGCCCAGAGCTCTTCCCCATGCACCCCAAACTTATCCAAAATAAAACAAGCAATCTTTTTTATAAGAATACCTAATTTTTCTCTAAGCATCAGATTCCTAAACGTCATTTGAGCTTGAGCCTCAGGCTATTCATAAATTACTTTCAGGTACTAAAGGTGTAAATTCGTTTAAAAATTAAAAGAATATTTAAAAATTTGTTAATGTCTTACTTTATCACAAGCCAAAACAAAAGTGAGACAAGTAATAATTATTACATTGATAAAGCAAAACTTAATCTGCACGCAGCATTATAACTGGAATACATAAAAATTCTCTAAGTCTTGATGAAGCTTGAGCCTTGCGTTATTCTTAAATTATTCTTATGTAAATTCCAGCTATTTTGAGCTTTGATATTCTTATTATCCTTTTAAAGCAAAGCGTGTAACACTGACGTGGCACATGCCGAGTGGCTGACTACTTCACACCCATGCTCTTTAACCCCCTTTGCGAATTCACCCCTTCAACCAATTTAATTATTGAAATTCCATTTCATGGTCTTTTCCAACGAACCAAACCTGGTGTCTATCGCAAGTCTACGTTCTCTCAGAATAAGAACGTAAACTGCAAATATTGAAATAATGGTCAATAGTTCTACCAGAACATAGGAAAAGCAAATGAAGTCACTGATAGAGCATTCCTATCGCTTGTTCACGCAGACATATCGATAACTGGCGGCAGTTTGTTGATACTTAGTCAATTCTATCGCTGAAGTATTTCAAACAAGGCGAACCAACAATCAATGTAATCTATAGTAGATAACGGCTTGCAGACATGGTAAATATCCAGCAAGAATATGGTGTAAAATTGACAGATTACATTGAATGCTAAGCGGATTTACTGTGTATACCAAAGATCGCGATTGAAACAAGGACAGGTAAAAGATACGTAGCCAATAGTATGTTTTGGATATCCGCTTGAAAGATGACGCATTCTCTATTTCACAGATTCCGCTTGTGAACGTAAGAAAGAGGGAATTAGTTGCTTAGGATTACCGGTAATGCCAAGTTGATACGAGATTCAAAATTCTCAGGCGATTACAGATTTGTAATACTGACAAATAATGACAAATCATTTAGTTCAAATGAATACTTTCTTCAAAGCGAAACATTTACATCAATTCAACGAAACATTGCGCTTACCTTGATCGTAAATCCTAAATGACTACTTAAAGCCGTATTTAGCTCTGTGTGTTACCCATATCCTATTTACTAGATTAAGTAGATTAAGTTGGAACATTTATATTCAGTTTTCTGATCTATTAATTAAGAAGGACTGTTAGATTGTTATCCCTTAATCTAACTTGAATCAATCGAATTTTTCATGAATGAGGTCTTGTAAAATTGACTGAATCATAGTGGTCTCACAATTTTCGTTTCATTTTGATCATTTACAATTCGTAGAAGACGTTGAACTGCTATGTTTCACAAACCGAAGAATGAGATTGTAAATTCAAATTATAAACAGCTACCTACTTTGGAGTACACCGAATAATCGGTGGTAATAATGAGGGGCTGGAATAATAGAAGGGGGGGGGGGTAGAAATTGGATGAAATCGAAAATACAAAACACAGGTTGGAGTAAATATTTCAAACGACGAATACAACAATTTATATGAAGTTTGCATTTTTAAACTTCTTCTTGCACTTTTGTACGCGGTTTCTACTTGGTTGCACGCTGCAGTGAACTGATTCTAGAGCAGCCGTGTCCTAGCGGTAATGCACTCGACTCAGGTCAACATGGTCCTGGGTTCGAGGCCCAACGCAGGCCACTGGTGACGTCAGGAAGGGCATCCGGTCCTAAATGCTCGTGCCAGAACTAAAGTCCTCTCAGAGGCACCCTCCAAGCCCCAAGGAATTGGGGGAAACGAAGGTAAAATCGAGAGAGCTGCAGTGAACTGATTCTCTGAAAACTAATTTCAGATTCTCAAAATTTAATAGTAGGGCGTGGAAATAATAACGGGGCGTTGGAAAAAATTCAAAACTTAATACTCGGGAGGGGACGATTATTCGGTACTCTAGATTAGCTACAGATATCATTGTGGTGGGTAAATTCCAGCAAGGACGGCCTTGGGAAGGGGGGAGCTTTTGCATGCTTACACCAGCTATCGGCTCTGCACCCTAAGAATTTCGTTTGAAAGCATAGCCTCCAGATTTAAATGAAGGAGTATTGACTTTTTCTGAAGTGTCAGAGGGGGGGCTAAAATTTTTATGAAAATCAGAGATAGCACAAAAATTCCATGAAATGCATTAAAATGTCTTCCACCTACCCCCGCTAGTAATCAATAGCCTGTCTCTTATTGTTTTGCCTTTTAACATAGAACAATAGTTATAATAATGAAATATCTTTTTTTCTAGGCTTCATTTCAAGGTTGTAAAGAGCATACCGTAGAGCGCCTGAGCTCCTCTGATGTCATCATCAGCTAATTCTGTTCTTGTTGAGGCTTGATACACCGGACTCATAACAGCACCAGACACCGAGGAGTGCTTCAATCCCAAAGAATGACCAATTTCATGGACTGCAACTGATAAAAGGCTCTTGGAAGTTGTTGGGACAGTAGAGGTCCCTGTCACCCATGGCTCATCTTCATCAAAGTGAACATCTCCACCCGACAAAGGATAAAACGCGTGTGCAAGTGTGTTTCCTGGACCATCGAATGGCTTTCCATCTCCATGTGCCACTGCAAGATTGAATAGATAGACATAAGGTACAATTTACTTTCAACAATAAACCAGGTTTTTTTAAGAAAAACTTAGAACTGCACATAAAATCTAGAGGTGCTGTGTTTAAGAGTTAAATCTTAGTTACAGAGTGGTAGATGAAGAGTTAAATCTTAGTTACAGAGGGATAGATGAAGAGTTAAATCTTAGTTACAGAGGAATAGATGAAGAGTTAAATCTTAATATTTGTATCGAATATACAGCATTGTGAAAGGATTAAAATCTCTGAAAGGGATGTTTTTTCTCCGCTTCTGTGAGCAATGTAAACACACAAAAACGGATATTTTTATCCTGATTTTTGTACACAAACGAAGCAGTGTGAACAATTGACAGATATGTACAAAAACAGATAAGTTCGTAAGCGGAGCAGTGCGAATTCAGCCTATGATTTTTGTCTATCATATTGCAATTAACCCTACGGAGCAATTTCAATCAGCACTAACTTAGAAAGAAGTTTTTCGTATTTTTTCAGGCTATTGAATTAAAAAGCCTCTGTTGCTAATATTTTCACCTCCTTCTTTACTAAATGCCAAAGCATTTATGACTAATGGAGCATAGAAGTATTTAAAGAGAGCAAAACAACCAATTCTATCGATTGCAAACTCCATGAATTTGATGCAAAACATTTAGTCCCAATAAATCTACATAAAAATGCCATTGGTTCGATTTACAATGGACAATTGGCTTGATATAAAATGCACAATGGGTTCGATTTACAATGGACAATTGGCTTGATATAAAATGCACAATGGGTTCGATTTACAATGGACAATTGGCTTGATATAAAATGCACAATGGATTCGATTTACAATGGACAATTGGCTTGATATAAAATGCACAATGGGTTCGATTTACAATGGACAATTGGCTTGATATCTTTTTCTTCTAGTATCGGTCTTCGGACCTTAGTCCCATGCCGAACACTCGCCTCTTTCAATCAGTCTGTCAACATATTCCAAAAAGTTTCTACGTCGCTCGTTGATTGTCTCCAGTATAGGTTTAGTTTGGCTTGGTATACTATTAACGAATGCACAATTGGTTCGATTTACAATGGACAATTGGTTTGATATACAATGCACAATTGGCTCGATATACAATACATTGATTCAATTTACAATACCATTGATTCGATTTACAATGAACAATTGGCTTTTGATTAACTTCAGCAATCAAAAATGCGAATTGCAATTAAAGCTTCGTTAACAGTTTAACATGTTTATCAACTGCGGGGGTGTAGATATTCTGAGCTGAAACCTGAACAAAAAATTTCATATTTATAGAACATAACGGAGACCATCGGCAATTACACCGAGTACCGCTTGCCGCTCAAAGGCACGAAACGGTATCGGTGGCAACAGAAGACCTTTGTCCACCATCTTAGGTACAATCGAGTGTTTCATGGGCAATTCTGCTGTTGCCACGGATACAGGTATTGAGTCTACAGACGGCATGCTTCGCACTGTGTTCTTCGAGCAAATATTAACGGGACTTTTCAAGCCGCTTGCCATTGTTTACCATTCTCTGTCTGAAATGTAACGAGGTAAAGCTTGCTGGCGACTCTAGAAAAAAGTCCTTTAAAGGAGAATGCCGCTGTTATTAATTCGTATTTCATTTCACATTTGACCGCAGAAATCTGCTAAAATGTTTCTTTCACACTTCAATCATTCATTCATTCATTCATTCATTCATTCACTCATTTGTTGATATATTCATTCATTCATGCATGCATTCATTCATTCATTTATTGACTCATTCGTTGATATATTCATTCATTTATCCATTCCTTTATTCATTCATTCATTCGCTGAAATATTCATTCATTAATTCATGCATACATTTGCCCTGTCGTTCACTCTATAAGCTCTAAGTCTCACGAATAAAATATCATTCAGTTACCTTTTCATTCATTCTTTTCGTTCCAAGTATCACGAATC
>OLMO02000297.1:1932147-1943836 GCA_900291935.2 Cassiopea xamachana
GGCTACGTCCTATCTTCAACTGTGCACAGATTAAGCACCTAGTTTTTACGTACACACACACACACACATATATATATATATATATATATGTGTGTGTGTGTGTGTGTGTGTGTACGTTTATCGAAGCAGTTGAATCGAAGCAGTTGAAAGAAGATAGTCACCATCTTGTACATACACTTTTTGCCATGTGAATATCTAACTTTTCGCTGACCCTCAATTCACTCTTTGTTTTGTAAGGGTAAAGTTTGTAAGAAAATCAAAATGACTGATTAAAAATAAAATAAGAACAAAATATAAACTCTTGCTTAGTTTTATGATGTTGTAAAACATCAACAAAGATTNTGGAATATATTTCTTAAATGTTTAGGTGGAGTTACACCTTTGGTATTTAAGAATAATTTAAGAATAATTCTAGGCTTAGAATAATGGAGTAGAATATTGAATACTGCATTGATAGCACAGAAGTTAATTTATAAAAGCAGTAACATGTCTCGAACACACTAAAGTTTAAGTTTTGTTGAAGCTTGAGCCTTGCATTATTCTAAAATTATTCATAAACTTCAGCAATTCTTATAAACTTTACATCTATAAAAAAATGAGTGTATTACAAGCAGCGGATTTGAATGCCATGTTTATGTTGTTGTTTTTTAGTTTATTTTGAGTAGGCTGTTATACCTAGCTTTTTCAGCTAATTTAGGCCTACTATGCATGCCGTATCCAGGCATGGGACCCCTAGTTTAACGTCCCTTCCGAAGGACGGCGGAGTGAGCTGTTTTGGTCGTTCATATAGAAGGTCGCCCATCCAGTTTCTGACCGTACACAGCCATGCTTAACTTCAGTTAAGCTAATGGAACTGGCTGGGCTGCTTGGCCACTCATCCCGCTGATCTAACAGGATGGTTGATGAAATTCCATACGCTTCTTAACGCTAGTAGAAAGCCATTATTTATAATCACTGTCATTACATCTATCATAAAATCATGGTATATTTTTATACACTGCAAAAGTTCAACATCAGTTAGGAAGAGCTGATAAAATATGAATTTCCAAACAATCAGCGAGCAACCGAGGCAATGTCGTGAATTCCACCATTTTGTGACGGAATACACTCTTCTTTTATATAAGAATACAACTTCTAAGAATATTGAGGCTCAAATAGCTGAAATTTAAGACTAATTTAAGAGTAATGCAAGGCTCAAGCTTCCTCAGGACATAAGAATTTGTTGTATCCTAGTTATAATACTGCTTTCAGATGTACTTTCGCATCATCGATACAAAATATAAACTCTTGCTTAGTTTTACGATGTAGTAAAACATCAACAAAGATTGGAATACATTCCATAAATTGTTAGGCGAAGTTGCACCTTTAGTATTTATGAATAACTTAAGAATAATTCTAGGCTCAAAATCAGAATAATTGAAAAATATTGAGGTTTAGCAAAGAGCTACGCTTTTTGAAAGAGTTTAGGTGTATTTATGTACTAATATCCATAGAATTAGTGCTATCACCAAGCTCCTTGTCCTTCTTGACTGCTCGCCCGATCTTCGTTACCCTCCATTACAGGGTTGCTACCAGTATTTCAGGACAACATTCCCTGGTTTTCCCTGATATTCTTATAACATTCAAACAGGATTTCATAATTTCCTTGGGCAGATACGGGGTTTGGGAGACCTTCGTCCTATTTTCTGGCCATTCAAATACTTATTTTCATAAACCAACGAACTGTGCTTCTTAAGGACTGCACAGAAATTATACGCAATTTTTTTACAAGAACAACAAAGTCAAAAAGAATATTTAGGCTCAGAATTGCTTAAATTTAAGAATGCAAAGCTCAAACTGCATAAAGACTCAACATTTTTGTGTATTCAAGAGTTATAATTCTGCTTTCGATTAACTTTTGCACAATCGCTACACTATTATTGCTCTCTTCCACTTTTCTTTTGCTTTGTGATAAAGTAAGACATAGATAAAGGTTTCAAAATTTTCCTTTGATTTTACATGCGAAGTTATCCCTGTAGCACTTCATAATAATAGTCTAAGGCTCAAAACTGAAAAAATATTTAGAACATCAAGGCCTACTGGAAGATTAGGTATTCTCACTATAAAATAGTGTACAAACGGGTTAAATTTGGCGATTGTGACACTCAACTGGGTGTGCGATTGAGTCTGGAGAAAGTCATTGCTCTGGAAAACAAACTTTGTTCATAAGAATAAAGCCTGGCGGACACAGCACGATTTTCGTCGCTGAGGACGAAGATTTTTGTCGCTGGCGACGAAAACTTGCTGTGTGCGGGAAACACATATAAAAGATTTTTGTCGCCGACGACGACTTTCAATATCAAATATGCTAGAAATTCTTTTTCGTCGCTGACGACAGAAGACAAGATCTCTGTTGCCAGTGACAAAAATCGTGCAGGGTGCGCTAGGTTTAAGGGGCTGGTCAATAATTACGTCACACCTAGGGGTGGGTAGTTCTCATAGATACAGGCCTATCTCTATGCTAGTTCTACACGTTTTTCGTGATTCAGAGCGTGACGCTGGGGGAGGGTGGTTCAGAATGGCAATTTCAACATGTCATAATTATTGAACAGCCCCCAAAGTTTATAAGAATATTCACACTCAGAATCGCTGAAATTTAAGAGAAATTTAAGAATAATACAAGACTCAAGTTTCATCAAGAATTTCGTGTATTTGAGCNCTATAGTACTTCTTGTAAATTAACTTTTTCACTATCGATACAATATTTGTTATTCTACTCCACTTTTATTTTCCTTTTTGATGAAGTAAGACAACAACAAAGACGTATATATAATCCTTTGATTTTCAGACGTAGCTACACATTTCTTATTTAAGAATAATTTACAAATAGTCTAAGGCTCAAAACCAACAAATTTTAATAATACTGCGACTCAGCAAATATTAGGTATACTTTTAAGAAGTGTGTAAAACCATACTCTCTTGAAAACTCTTCTGATTTTCCCTTAATTCCCTGATTTCCCGATGTGGCGGTAGTCCTCTATTAGAGCCAGTTGCTTGCCGAACGACTTTTGAGTGGGCCTTGTGCAGCAACAGAGCTTTACTGATAGAGAACTAATTGTCCCACAATTACCAACAAACGACGATCAATTACGGACGAAAGGTAATCGATTATCGAAAAGCGATGATCGCAGTCAGCTTTTACTGACAAGCTATAGAATTACCAACCGTTTTTACAAAAATAGGCGGGTGTGACAACCCCCCACACACCCCCTACTTCGGCACACCCCTGATTGGAGCACCCACCTGCTTATCTACGCTATTGGTTAGTACATATTTCTGCTTTTATAAGAAAGTTTTTTGACCGAGTACTGAGACTTTCTTACGATCCCAGTATCAAAACTGTCTTAAGACGTTATTAGCAAACATTTTTCAGTTCCAATGTTTTGTGCATGCACAGTAATGGAAAGTCAAAAAACTCCATGTACACTCGAAATGATGATAAGTCTTAGTAAATAACAGAAGTTAAACTGTTAGAGGATAGTCAACATCACATACAAGACATTTTATCTACACAGATACATCGAATTTTAAATACATAAACACTAAAAAACTGTCTTAAGTCTCAAAAATCCAGTGCTGAACTTTCTTAACTTTTTGAGCAGCTGCGTACTACTTTCTGATAAACGACTTTCTTATTTAAAAAAACGTGTACCTTGTACACACAAAATTCTAAGTCGTTGTGAAGCTTGAGCCTTGCATTATTCTTAAATTGTTCTTAAATTCCAGCGATTCTGAGACTTCATGTTCTTATAAACTTTATTTTAACGTAAAAAAGAGTGATAAGTAAAAGAAGTCTCCTTATCATTAGTTTCTTAAAGTTTGACCTTCTCTTTTTCCATTCTAAGATTTTGACATTTGACTAGTAGGGCCAAGATGAAAAACTTAACCAGAAGGCCAGAAATCAGAAAGAATTGCCGAGGTTATATGTTCTTATCGCATCGTTTTTCATATCCATGAAATATTGACCAAGCCACATTGAATTAGATATTAATATTGTACATGAGTCAGAGGGTATTGCATAATTAATTTCGTATTTCGTGATGGTCGATAACCGCATATCATCTGGAATGAAATGTGAGATTGTTCAGAGAATTGGGTGCCTGATTTGCTAAATTCGCCTGAGATAACTGATTTGATTCCGTTTATTCTTTGAAACACTAATAAAAAGCCTGCAGTGTTTACCAGCTCATCAAATTTAGATCCCAAACGTAGGCGTGAAACAATCTCAGTAAATGACAAATGTCTACGAGAGACATCATTCACTGAAGCAACTGTGAGGGGTTGCTCTTTCTACGTCGAAGAGACACCTTTGTTTAAGATTAGAACCCTGCTGATTGTAATTGGGTAAAGTTGCAGGTATTCTCTCATATCCGGATAATCTGATGAACAAATTATCGTGTTGACCTTTTCCTTAACACACAGCCTATCTATTCAATAAGATTTCTATGTTTGGTTCCTGAACATGACGTTATAGACTTTCGAATGAAAACAGTTTAGAAAACTTGCAGAGTTTCAAATTGCTGTAAGTATAAATTTGCTATGGTTTTTAGCTACTTGTATATGATAAGTGGTTAGGCTTTGCCTTGAAGAACACTTCCTTCCACAGTTAAAATGAATTAATAGCTAAAATGAATTAACACAAACAATCCTTCTACCTAAACTATCCATCCTTTCTAGCCAGCCTATTTCCTCCTTCTCCTTGCGAGGTATTGCACGTTCCTCCACCCTCTTGCAAGTAAAAAGTGACATTAACTTGACTTACGTGGCCTAAAGTCTTTGGTATTTTAAAAAGCAACTCTTAACAAGAGTGTAATGCTGCATTTTGCTAAATCTAGACAACATACGAGCAATGTCTTAATTAGTAGACAGCAGGTCTCACTCATCAATGCCAGCGTAATTGCCACTTAAGACAAGCTCAAATCTACTGTTTTATTTGTTTTCCACAACGCAACAACACTGCCGTTACAGTTCTCGAAGGATAACTAGATAGCAATGTACTTACCATAACTTGCTTTGTAGACAATGTTGCCGTTGTGCCTTGCTGGTAGCCAACTGGCAGTGACTCTACGAATACTATGAGCGAAATAACTAATATGAATGCAGTTGCCAATGACATGCCTGCCAAATGAATGTTGCAGCAGATTTCGTTCGTTTCAATCTCAAAAATCTATGCCCAATATCTTCTTGCTCTATCTCTCGTTTTATTTAAGGAACGTTCAGTGCTCTCGCTGTCTACCCTTCTGGCGTCGTAGTTATTTCTGGCCAACAAGCCACTGCGAGCTGTTTTAAATATTCTGGTAATACAACAATAAGCTTCCGGAAAGACGAAAATCCGTGTATCAATGACTACTACGTAGCGAATTTGACCCCCCTGCAAAACCGCGGTCATAGTGTCATCAAAGAGCTGAAGAACGAGTTTACCTTCATTGCTCGAAAGAAGGGGTGTTGGCCATCCACAGACGTCTTGCTCAATTTGACAGTAGGAGACTGACAAGTAATATGCCTTCTTGTTACATTTTCTTTCAATTTCTGTTGTACGCCTTGTGAACTTAGTGGGTGGCCTAAACTTGACTGTTTGGAATATGGACTCAATGTTGCAGATAGTTGAATGTGCTTTTATCTCTAAGCAGCAAGCAGTATTCATAATGTGGAAGCTTTGTCCCTGGCCTTATTGCTCATTTAGGTAGACAACGTTTCTCAAGCTAATCAAGATTGTTTGGCAAAGTAAAGTAACAATATCGCATCGATCAAGCTTCAGTCCGCAAGCACTTCAAAATCTCCTACACAGCTGATTTCTCCAACTGATCCAGCTGAGAGCAGATGACTAAAATGGGCAGGTATCTCGTGCGCTGCGTTTGAGCGCTGTAGGTGCAGTGCCTACACTGTTGGTGCACCTGATGCGGCAAGAACAGTCTGTCAGTGAGGGAAATCGTATTCTAAAGTCATTCCTGTAAATGAGCGGATTAGCTCGAGGTAGCAGGTTAAATGATATAGGCCAGTACACGTGTTTTTATAAGAAACCAAGCTCAAGGCCTATTATTAAAAGAGCCTCAATTCTTGGCCACATTTTAGTTCTAAAAGTCTCTTAATTCTGCGAACTAGCTTTGAAAGTGTTCGCAGAACGTGAATGTAGCAAAATATTTGTCCTATTATAAACATAATGCGTCAGGTCGAGTTAAGTTTTAGAGCAATGTCATACTCACATTGTTTTGGTACAGCTTTACGTTGAACCAGGTAACGATTTCAATGTTCTAATTGTCCAAAGCTCTTGCCTTGTTGTTCTAAAAGTTTCTTAAACTTTGGGTTGTCTAGTATTAAGCTGTTAATAAAGTGGTTTCTTATAAAAAAAACTTGTAACACAAGAAATAGAACACTACCTGACAAGAAAGGGTAGACGATTTCGTTGACCCAGTCATGGTGGCTTGCTATGGAAGAAAATATCTGTGGATAACCACGCGGTGTTCGTTTGTAGCTACCACTGGAACTACACGTTGTTTTTGTAAATAAGTGCTTTATGGGAAATAGTACTTGACTGCTCAAACAGGTAAGAATGTTAAATACGGAATTATTAGGACCGCGGAAAGTCAATTGGTCCATGCATTTAAAATTCTATTAATCCATGTATAAAGTGTTCATGTCCATGTATAAAGTGTTCATGACCGGTCATTATTTATGCCCCAGGTTAGGAATAAGGAGAAATATCTAATTAGGTACTTTTTGTAATAGTTACCCAACTACAGACGCCAGCTTTTGATTTTCTCAGGGTAGGGGCTCAATTTAGAAAAATTTAGAAAATTGCCCATCATGACTAACTTTGTAAGTTTGTGTTATTTAATATGTTTTACTGGAGACAGCAAAAGCAAAAGCTATCCAAACGAAAAGAACAGATATATTGTATCATTACAACGTCAGTTCTTGGTTTTCTGTGATTTGGACAACCAAATAACATTCTTTCTCATAATTTTTCAGTAGGGACTCAGCGCCCACGTAGCATTGTCCAGAGGTGCCCCAAGCCCCAAGTCCCCACGTAGTCTGTGGCTATGTACCCAACCAATGCAGAGCTACTCATCCTTTGAGAGACAATAGAGAGTGTACGCAACACGACGCGTCTGCCGATTACGAGCCAAAGGAATCTAGAAACTAGCGCGATATTCAGATTCGCGCCAATGCTTGAGAGAGGATGGCGTGACTGCGCTCGTTTCTAGACTTCTTTGGCTCCTCGTCAGCAGGCGCGTCGTGTTGCGTAAACTCTCTAATAAAATGATATACCCAACCTTATGGTTGCCCAAAAAATCATTTACCCAAACTCTTTCTCTTCGGCCCCAACCTAAGGCATAAATAATGAACTGTCCCTTATATACCCTTTCCTCTAGTGCGCTAGGCAAGCATCGGAACTCTGCAAATATTTTTTGAGTTAGACTTGTAAGAAGTTACACTCTCTTGTTATGAGAATGACTAATATTTTGCTGAGCCTCAATCTCTCAAATTTTTTCGGTAATGAGCGTTCAATTATTGACAAGCTACTCTCTAGTGTCAAAGGTGCAGCTTCCCCTTGAAATCAAAGGAATATATTAAAAATTTTTGTTGTCTTACTCACTTTATCTTTGAAAGAATTCCTAACATTCTGCTGAGCCTCAATGTTCTTAAATTTTTCAGGCTTTGAGCCTAAGATTATTTTTAAATTATTCTTGCATATGAAAGGTGTAACTTCATATTTAAATCTTTGTTGATGTCTTACTTCATCATAATGCAGATCAAAAGATGAGCAGAATAATAAATATTGTATCGATACTGCAAAGGTTTATCTACAAATAGTACTAGAACTCGAATACACAAAAATTCTAAATGTTGATGAAGCTTGAGCCTTGCATTATTCTTAAATTCTTCTTAAATTTCAATGATTCTGAGCCCCAATTTTCTGATAAACTTTATTCTTATAAAAAGAAGAGTATATTTGTATCAAAATCGTGAAAAAAAGACTAAGCTAGTTCTAATACTATGCGAAGACACTTTTATATGAAAAAAGAGCGTGCATTTTCTGATCGTAAGACAATCTTTGCCCTATGTTCAAAAAGAATTTTTTTGATCTATTTGAGCGGTTGAGCCAGTGGTGATTTCTATGTGGGCTCAGGGGGGCGGAGCTCCCATTGTTGCAGTTCATATTGGTGGGGGCCAAGTCCCCCTAACAATCTTGTATTGCCCTTGCTTTTCAAAGTGTATTGACCTTGCTTCCAAAGTATTTTGTAATGCTAAGATCGATTTTGCACTGCTCCATGGTTATTGAGACATTTTAAATTGTTGATTATGCTATATCAGTATTTAACTAAATTATCATATTTACACTTTGAGAATATGGGCATGGCTGCAGCTGGGCCACACCTAAGTTATGGGAGTGGTTGCGCCTAGAGCCTCCTTTGTTAATATTTTTGGAAGTCATCACTGGGTTTAGCACTGTAATCTTATAAAGGTCTTTCTAATACAATATACATAATATATATAATATATATATACAAAATATATAATATATATATTTCTCAAATATATTTAACTTCCAAATCATTGGTTGGTCTTACTAGCAAGAGCTGCAAGACGTAGCTAATACATAAAATTACAAACTTGCAAGTGAACTTATAGCGAGGAAACAAACTTATCTTCAGGCATTTGAGGAGTAGCAGATCTAGAAATTTTTTTGCAGTTTTAAATTTATTTTACATCCATTGATTACAATAGTCTAGGCGTGTCTTAGAAGGGGACTCAGCCCCCTTCTTAAAATTATAAAAGCTTTTGGGGAGCTCAGCCCCCCTACATCGAACACATTTTAGGCTGAAAAAGTTTTAAACTACACAATCTTTTTATAAGAATACATAATTTTTCTCTGAGCCTCAATACTGATAATCTTAAATTTCTTAGTTTTGAGCCTTAGATTATTCTTAAATTATTCTTAAAATCGAACTACACCTGAAAAGCAAAGGTGTATATTCNCAAATCTTTATTGGCTTGTTAGTTATTATAAAGCAAAGTAGAAGTGGAGCAGAATAACAAATATTGTATTGATAGCGAAAAAGTTAATCTACAGCAGTACTGTAGCTCAAATACACAAAAATTCACCGTCTGGATAAAGCGTGAGCATTATCATTGCATTATTTTTAAATTATTCTTAAATTTCAGCGATTCTGAACGTGAATATTCTAATAAACTTTATCCTTATAAGAAGAAGTGTGTTTTGAGCAAGCATTTACTGCTAACAAGCTTGCTTGAATTAACTTAGCCACAAATCAACAGCGTATATACATTTTCATGTGAACAGAAAAGTTCGACCTAAGCTGCCTAAACTTTATTCATATGAAAAATAAATTTGTAAGTATTTGCCAAAGTGGGAGATTGGAAAGGCATGCTCTTATCAATGGAAGATCAATGCTTCAACCCTTTGTTGGCTTTCTCCTTCTTTTAATGCTTTCACATACACAGTAGTAGCAAGCAGATCATTGTCATAAAGTCAAAAATGGGCATGAGGAAAGGCGTTGTCCATTTCTTTCCAACAACAACGCCCCTCTTGTTACAGTTTTAGGGTAGCTCCAGTGCAAGAATGTACAATATACAACGAACTATACATAGCTAATCAAAATTAATGCAAAACTTTTGGCCATGTTCAGTAGCTTTTGGCAGGGCCGTCAAGAGGGGGGCAGGGAGGCAAATTGCCATAAGGCCTCAAGGTCCAAGGGGCCTCATAACACCCAATGCTTCAAGATCTGGGTGCCTCATAAAATAAACCAGCAGTAATTTTCCATAGCTAATTTCTAGACCCGGAAAATTTTTTGCTAGCTTCGCTCGTGGGGGGCCTCATTTTTCTCTTGTGGCCCGGAGTCTCTAAATTCTCTCAGTGGCCCTGAGTATTGGATATCCTATTTATCACTTTCTTTGCTCCAGACCCTTGCCTCTCTACCAATTTATGCCACCATTTCAATAACAGTTTCTAAAGACTAGATACTTTGAGATTCATTTCTAAATTTTTTTGTGATTTAAATTTTTGCGTAGAAGGAAGTTGTTTGAACATCTCAATTGACTACTGAAACATGTTTGTACGAGATGGCAACGTATGACAATTTATTAATTGAAACGTTAGCCAACGTCAAAAGCATTCTATATGCTGAAATTACATCCTGAATTGCCAGTAATTGCGTAACTGTCCTATGTTATTGACACTGTGAGACGTAACTTAGTCAACTATTAAATTATCGCTTTATTTTTATAGGGCGCCTAAAGACCTGATGTCATTATCCTAATGGCTATAATTAGCGTAAGGGCCTCATCAATGCGTTCTATGCTAATCAACCGTTATTCCTCGATTATCAACTAGCTCCTAGCTTAAAATAATATGAAATGTAAAGAGTTTTCTTTATGTATTTCTTGGACGTAACTCTTTTTCAGAACGGTGAGTGTGCCTGATTTTCGTTAGCATGTTATTGCAACGCTTGAACTACATGATTTTTTATAAGAAAACCATCGCTTTGCGTGAGCCTCAAATTTCTTATCTTTTCTCGAATTTGACCCTGAAATTTTCTTCTGGTTTTCTTAACTTTTACTGAAATAAACTGGCTAAAATGGGTTATACTTTCTTTGTTAATCNCTTGCATACTCTAGTTTGAATTCCATCTCTGACATCTTAAATTCAATAATGACATAATATCGATTAATAATGACGTAATTCCATCTTTAACATTTTGAATGCAATAACGACAAAATATCAAGTTTTGACCAACAAAAACACTTAAGTTTGGAAATTGAGCCTCGTGATTTTCTTAAGATTTTCTTAAGATTTTAACCATTTGAGCCTCATTTTTTATAAACTTTTTTCTTATAAAAATGTTGTATTGACAATAGAGTAAACCACTCGCAGTTTTAAAAGAATAAAGTGTATAAGACTACGAATTCTTGCATATTATACTTTTAATGCTGCTTGTATATTAACTTTTGCACTATCGATACAATTACTGTCATTCTGTCCTCTTGTTTTCTGCATTATGATGAAGTAAAACATCAACAAAGATGTGAATGTATGCCTTTGATTTTCATGCGTAGTTATACCATTGACACTTAAAATAATTTGTGAATAATCTAAGATTCAAAACCAAAGAAAATTCAAGAGCATTGAGGCTCAGCAAAAATTGGCCATTCTTGTAGAAGACAGAGTGATTAGATAAGCAATTTTTGGTTGTCCAAATCACAGGAATCGAAGAACTGACGTGATAATGGTATCAGATTGACACTAAAGTTTTAAGTCTATGTATCTGTTCTGTTTGTGTGCATAGCCTTTTCTATTTTTTATATTCAGTAAAATACAGTATATAATGTATAATAGATTTCAGTAGTGTGACGTCAAGAAAATGCTATTTTTAGAATATTTTACTATTTTTAGAATATTTAACTATTTTTAGAGTATTCAACTATTTTTAGAATATTTTACTATTTTTAGAATATCTTACTATTTTTAGAATATTTTACTATTTTTAGAATATTTTACTATTTTTAGAATATTTTACTATTTTTAGAATATTTTACTATTAGTAGAATATTTTTATTTCAGCTTTAAATTCTGGAAAAGCACTTTGAAGTAGCTACTACTGACAAATTTCAGTTCGATCCGAAAAAT
>OLMO02000297.1:1968601-2024305 GCA_900291935.2 Cassiopea xamachana
GTTCTGGGTAACTTTGAAATAGCTTGTATGAAAGATCCATTATAAGTTCTTACATGCATAATTCTGCCGTTTTGCATCTAGAAGTTTTTGTCTTTATTCAGACACAGCGTTTCCTATAGTTCTAGAGCAGTGATTCTCAACCAACCGATTGGAGCGGAACCCTAATGAAACATTCCAGAGGCTCAAGAAACACCTGTTCACATATCTGCGCAGAAGAATCAAAATTACTATCGATCGTAGAATTTGTACATCTTCTGGCGGAACCCAAGACAGCACTGGCGGAACCCCAAGACAGCACCTGCGGAACCCGGGTTTAAAACCACTGTTTCAGAGAAACTTGTTCTACAACTTTTTTGCAAGGAGATCCCCCAGGTCCCCACTCTTATCCTATCTCCAACTCATGATAGCTTGTCCCAGTGGCGTGGCACGGAGGGTATGGAGGGGCAAGTGCCCCCCCCCCCACTTTTTGCAAAGTGGTGCTCGGGATTTCTATGAAATCCATGAGAAAATAAGTGGGGGGGTGTAGTAAATCTTCAGAGAATTAGAGGACGTGGCCAATACATTTTCATATATGCCCCCCCCACTTTTATAGCCCTGGCCAGGCCCCTGACTTGTGCAATCGGCAGACTATTTCCCCCCATCTACTTTATTTGATTCTACAACCCTGCAGTAGAGATACTGTTCTTACCTTCTATCGATGGTAGAAACAGCATGAAATTTTTGATTTGGACTGGCTCGTGGTCTAGTAAGATACACCAAATATAAATTTCCTGTCAATTCTGTTTGCAGACGGCCTATATTCTAAATCTGTACTTGGTTTAATCTTATAAATGCTCGAGCCAATATCCACGGATTTACAAGGAAAGCACACGGCCTAGATTCTATCTCAAGTATTTGGTGTCTTTTGCGGTGCTGTCTGCAGTCTTGACCAGCAGGATCGCTTGAATTGATTCGTCGGAAATTGTGTTTAGGCTGTTATCATTTGATTATTTAATTTGTGAATCAAGTGCTCAGCACATTAGGCCAAAAGTCAAAATCACAAGCAAATATTGTGTAGTAGCACGGGTCTATTGTTGGAAGTTTTCCTTCCCATTGAATGAATTTGGGATAGTCATAGACACATTTGATCTTAAGGGCAAAGTCATGAACCTTATCCGAGTTACTATACATCTCAAATTGCCGTAAATTCCAAAGCTACAAGAACTTGTGTGATTAATGCTAATTTTCTAAAGCGTATGAGATAGAATGGTCTGCCTAATGATATGTAACCGTTCAAATGACATGCTAAGAGTGTGGGAGGGCCCTTGTTGCAAATATGTTATGTAAATATGCACAAAGTAATTAGTTTATCTTATAGTAGACTGCCAGTTGAATTTGGAAGTACTTATACTAATAGTAATCAATGACAACTTATGATGCTCAAAGGCAATCAATTATAATTAATAATAATTAATATTAATTGATGATAGTTAATGATAATTAATGATAAGGAATGATAAGTAATAGTAATCAATGATAGTTATGAAATTTATAATTTGGGATAATTGATGATAAATACTGATAATTCTTTACATTTTACACGTAAATTGTTTAGTTGAGTTATCGCATTTGGTGACTGTCGCAGTGTAAGGAGCCGCTTTGAGCTGATCTCGGCGTTTGCTATTCTTACCAGTGGGAGATTTATCAAGGGTGTGGGGTGCGGGGTGTGACCCCTTGTACTCTACCTTCAGTTAGTAAACAACGATTGAACTATATATTTTTCTGCAATTTAGTTTAACTAATTTGTCTGATAACACTCTGTCCTTTTTAGGGGTTAGTTACAATGGAAAAGAGGCTTCGCATGCTGTAGGACTACGCACAGGAATGTTCCATGGAAAGCCTAAAGCAAAAGATGGACCCGCTCCCGGACCATGCGCGACAGCTTTTCTTGATGTGCGCAAGAGAAGAGATGGGTTTGTAATGCATGACGTTGCCATTCCAAGAGCCTTCGCAGCTCCTTACATCGTTGGATCTGCAATTGCATCGGGGAAAATTACAGTTGATAATTTCCCAACTGGTTCACAGTGGAATTCGATGTTGCAGGTAGGAGAATCGTGTGGTTCATACTGGACACTTTCCATCTCTCCTATATTGTGACGGGGCATTTTCCGGTGTTGTAGACAGTTTGGTTCAATAAAATTTTTTGGGCACAAGCCCCCAGACCCACAGCTCATCTTTAACTATGAGACCAATATACTAAACATTGCCTTTCTAGAAGAGAGTTTGAAGACCAGAATCTACCCCTATGCAGAAACATACATACGTATATATAAATAAATATATATATATATATATATATATAATATATATATATATATATATATATATATATATATATATATATATATATATATATATATATATATATATATATATATATATATATATATATATATATGTATGTATGTATATAATGCATAACGTTATATCCTTATCATGTTTGCGAAAATTCATTCTGTTTTTTCATTGCATTATAATGCAGTGACATGATACCCATAATTCTTTCAATAAACCCAGAGCAACAAGTTTACCGCTGTTAATTTCACGTTCTATTTTCCAGAGACTGCCATCAGAAGCAGTAACGAACACTTTGGGACTGTACTGTATGACCAACACTGACTCTCCCGGTGAACTAGTATTTGATAGTAACAGGAAACAAATTTCAGTGGAATGGAATCAAGATAAACATAAGAAGTATTACTTTACTGTAGAGAAAGCGTTGAAGGAAGCTACAGGTATCTTACGAGGCCATAACGCAATAAACCCTAAGTGGTCAAACCAGTTCAGTGGTGGAGTTTTTAGGCAGCCAATAGGAGGTTGCTGTATGGGTAACACTGGCTTAAATGGAGTTGTTAATGACAGAGGACAAGTCTTCATTGGTATGGTATAATTCATAGTACACAAATCATAGTTCACAAGTCATAGCTGAGAGGACATAGTTCACAGGTCATAAGCAATAGGTCATAGCCGACAGTTCATAGGTCATTATCCACTTGTCATAGTTCACAGGGCATAGTTTACTGGGCCTAGCTCAAAGGACATAGTTCACATTGCATAGTTTTAGTGTTGTGAATTCTTCCTTCTTTTGTAAGTTTACTTGAAAGTGACTTAAAGTTTGAAAAATGAGTAACTCTAGCTCATCCTCAGGCATTAGTAGATATTCTCTATTGTCTTACGATGGTGTGGGAGGAATTTGGGTTGTGGGCTTAGTTTTTATTCATCACTTTCCCCCTTTCCTAGTGATTATTAAACGATCTCTAAAGGGATTAAGTTTTGCTGGCTTTTAATAGTTGTAAGAAGCATACCGTAAATGACATAATAACCGTCCCAGGCGCTTATTCAAAAGTTCATCTTTGATGCTGGATGGTTATTTGAATAGGAGCGGTTATTAAAAGAGCAGACATTTTCAGCCATTCAGCAGTCTTTTTGTCCACTTTCACTAGATCAAAAAGCAATACTTTGCAGTTACAACATCAACTTCATCATCACCAACGTCTCTAGAAGGAATTTCAAACCGAAGAAATAAATTTTTTCATTGTGATTTTACCTTTGAGAATCCAAAGTTTTAGGTTGACCACTCTTTAAATAATCAGGGGCATAGTTACTATTTGGCTACATTAGAATCCATGTTTCATGTGCTAGGCTGGATTAAGCACACTTGCCAGTGGCATCTTTTCAAAGTAGAGCTCTCTCCTCAGTGGGGCGCTTATTCGACAGGGGCACTTATTGCTAGATCTTTCTCTTTTCGTGGGGCACTTATTCGGGTAGGGGTGGTTGATTGGCACTGGGTGGTTATTTGGTCATTTACGGTATGTCCAAGTTGCCATGGATCCAATTTTCCACGATCCCATTCTTCGTGAATTGTATGTTCCCTTCTGGCTTTTATGCTTTGAGAGTTACGTATTATTATTTTCTTATTCAGGCGATTCTGATGATACATACGATGGACTGTATGTTATTGATGGTTCCATCATGCCGTGTATTCTTGGTGTAAATCCAGCTTTTACGATAGCTTGCATCGCAGAAAGATGCATGAGACTATTAGCACAGGACGAACGTTGGACTGTCGACTACAATTTACAAACGGTAAGTTTTATTGGCAGAGATTTGATATGGTGCCATTCAATAATTACTTAACACCCAAATTCGTCCATTTTGATCTGTTACGCATCGTAAAAAATCTAGTACCACCCATCCCCGTTTTAAGGTAACATTCCCCCCTTAAGACCCCTATCAATGTTTACTTTATCTACTCATGTTTTATAGTACCAATTACCTTCATGAAGCATACAGTTACTCAACCTAGTGTTCTAATGCGAGAGAATGATATCACAGGGCCATTTGCTTGGCACACAAAATGGCATTTTTTGTATTTTTGCGTAAGTCCAGAGACAAGAGACAATGTCACAACAACGTTTCAGAAAGTGGAAGATACCTAAATACACTAGCAGCGCTGGGTTTTATGCTCAAGCTAGTTGTAGTTGCAAGAGAAGATACATTGGAAAAGTCTCTATTACATAACAAAAGAGGTATGACCCCCACGCCCCTACATTTTCGTAACAGTTCGTAGCAAAAATTGCCATACCCACCCCTCAGGTGTTAAGTAAATTTGGAATGGCTCCAAGGCAATGGAAGCAATTGCGCAAGTTAAAAGTCGCAATGGACCTGAACCTTCAATCGGTGCGATGTGTTGATGAGTTTTCAATATAGGGCTTTAATAACCCTCGTCTTGATCGTACTATCGTGTCAGTATTTCATAGGGAAAGAGGTCACACCAACAGCTACGACTGAAATCGAAAGCTTTTGCACTCGTGGGAATGTTTACAAGATTTTCATGATTTTTGTTTTCCGGGATATTTTGTCTGATTTAATTTTATTTTTGTGATGTTTGCAAATTTTCATAGAGTTTACGAGATTTTTCCGAATGATATGCTCCTCGACCAAAATATGCTGCTAAATTTCTGACGAAGAATTACAAGCTATCAAAATCGGAAACAATTATCAGAAACCCCAACAGTCGGGTACGCTATTCTGAGAAATGAATTGCCTAGCCATGGAAAATATTCTTGTTGCCTTTTTTGTCTCCGTCCAAGTCAAATTTAGCTAGGCCCGTTGCTCTTCCAAGACCATTTCAATCTTATCGTTTATGTGCAGTACTTGCAGAAGGCCCTGAAACATACAAATAGCATCTGCAAGCCTCCTTTTGAACAGTTCCAGGCCTCGGTTGTGCAACTCTCTCGATAGTCACTTTAAAATGCTGTATCACTTTCTTTCAAAGTAGCTATTGCTTTCAGTTTTATTTAAGCAGGTAATTCTTCAATTTGTGTTTAATTGAAATCTGATTTAGCATAATGAGGGGGTGTCTGCGTTGTCGGAAACTGCCATATTTAGGCTCAGACGGGTTTGGTATTGCAGTTGAAAGATCTGTTAGTGCCAGCTTCTGTCTGAGTGACATGGCGCTATTATGATATTTGGAACTAGCGTCTATATTAGGCGACAAGTAAAAATAAATATAGTTTTTGTCATCTGAATTTCAATGAGACGTAAGTTATTATCAAGCCAGCGTAAACTGAGCATGAGATTTTACCAAATCTTTCTGAAATATTTTATCCAATACACGTTTTTTTTTCTAGCAGAGTTTTTTTTGTCCAGTACTGAAACATTCTTGACATTTTCATGATTCCAGTATCAAAACTGTCTTCAGACTTTTTAGCAAAAATTTTTTGAAGTCAGTTGTTTTGCACATACATATTAGTAGAAAGTGAAAAAATGCCACGCACAATTGAAAGTAAATGTTAGTAGCAGCAAAAGTTTAACTTTTAAAGGGTAGCCAACGTATCATATATAAAATTTTGTGAACAGATAAAGCAAATTTCAAAAGCATATACACTTATGCTTTCTTAGGTCTCAAAAATCTAGCACTGAACTTTCTCGACTTTTTGAGCAGCTGAGTATTTGGTTTGCCATGTCCTTTTGCTAAATTTGAAGTTGCGTGGGGAAATTTCTCTAATTTCGCCGTTGTTTCATTTCAGCAAATGCCACAGAGGCCAGACCATAAAGATACATCGATGTAGATTGAAGGCTATCATTTTAAAAGAACGAATTAGAATGCTGATTTCACCATAACCAGGTCTAACATTATATTTTGCTAAAGATTGGCAATTAGAATTTTCTAGAAGGAGAAAATTATATAGTTGTTTTGTACATTTTATAGCCTATTGTTAGTATTTCAATTTTGTAGTAATCACATAGCTAGCAACATTGACTGGGGGGGTGGGATTGTCAATCGCTCCATCTTCGGGAAGAAGACTTTATTGCAGACAAGCGCGTTCATAGAAAATTACGTCAATAGTCCTGCAGAGGGCAAAATCATGTCAGCTCTTCATTTAGGGGGTATTACCTCTACAGCTACATGCCTAATTGGTAGCGGTATATGAAATTGCTTCAGAATTTAACTCGTACTGACGCATTTTGTTTGTTATAGGACAAATAGTCTGCTATATTCACCTTTTGCGTACGCTTTCACAGCCATTTAGTTCGCTAAATTTAGAAACTTTTGAGAAGCTTTTAGAACTAAAAGGTGGCCGAAAATTAAGAAACTTTTAGTTCTGGGCCTTGAGCTAGGTTTCTTCTAAAAATATGTATATTGTCGTCTGGGTGGCCTGAAATAATGTTGCAGCTCTAAGGGTAGTCTCACCCATTTTGGTAGAGAAATAAATTGTTTGTCCATTACAATTCAACCAAGCAACAGTTTATGCAATGACGTAAGAGCTTCACCTTTTGAAGGGCTGTTACTATTGACAATTTAGCGTTAAATGTCGCATTTAGAATGGAATGAGTTTATTTTGGTCGTGGGAAAGTGCAAGTAAATTACCCTCAAATTCATTATCCTTTGAAAAAGGTTAGGATATTTGACCTGAAATCTAGCGCAATTGACCTTCCAACTATCACCTTTGACCTTTGGTATCATGTTGAGTCATTTTAATCTTAAATTTTAGTAATTTTTAAGTTAGGCAAGAACTATCGCTATCGACCTCCAATTACTGTATCTGTTCCATGTACACTACTTGGTAACATATGTGACGTGAAGCGAAGCGCAATTGACCTTTCAACTATTGCCTTTTGGCCTTAGATATCATATTTAGTCCATTTTTAGTAAGGCGAAAACTGTCGATCTCCAGTCATTTCAACTGTTCCTTGCACACCATTTGTTTAAAAAAAATGAAAATTAATTTAGTTTCATGACAAGCTTCTTTATACAATTTTCTACAAGTAGTTTTAGGAACAAATTTTTTAACTGGATAAAATTAGCTTGAGCATCAGACTCAGAGCATGCTTCATCGAGCTCATTGTTAATATTTACCGCACTCATTCCAGCATTTTATTCGATGTATCATTAATGCATCATTTATTTAGCTGTGAAGTTTAGTCCTAAGGAAAGCGATTATTTGTAAAATACTTTTTAACGGTATTCAGGCCTGAAATCTTTATGTAGGAAGCAAGAAAGGGTGCTAGTTGTTTATTTCTGTGCAGTTGGTCGTCGACATTCTATGTTGTCTTATCGCTTAGATTATTCGATCACGCATCCCTGTTTCATTTTAATTTACCCTTTTCTGCTTTGCTTTGACAGGCATCATACCTATTAAAACTTTTATTTTTCTGTTTCATATCGTGATGGCACCGCCACATTTTTAACTAGTACACCACTAGGTTAGACTGAAAAATCGCTTTGTATCTGTCGGCCATGATGGGTATATATTGAAGGTTCGTCTGGATTTTGTAGTGCCTGACAATAAACGCAATATTTTTGTTTATGACAAAAGAATCAAGTGATCTTAACCCCCTCTTGAAACTTACAAGCAGATCCGAATGTACTCCCGCTGTGGTACTTATCATAATATATAGGGCCAAGTCTACTGATTTTGGCGTTTTTATTATCTTGTATATGGAAAAATAGCAACTAGAGTTAATCTCTAAGTGATGCATTTCACATCTTGTTTAGTATCAAGGGCGTGGGTAGCTGAGGCAGGGCCGCATTTAAGTCGGTTGGGGCCTTGGGCCCAGAATTGATTTGGGCCCCTTTAAATGCACCTAAAAAATTTTGTCACATGTATAGTACCAAGCACACTGTTAGCATGAATTTTTATGGACATGGTCACAAGGTAAGTCTATAAGGGGACTTGTAATTCACTGGTTTTTCGAAATTTTGCTGGCCTGGGCCCGGGCCCAGTGGGCCCACGGGTAAATGCGTCTCTGAGCTGAGGTTACATCTATCTATCTACATGCCCTGTCTATCGATGTTGATGGTCATGCCCACTCAAATGTTTCTGCCCTTTTTATATTGGATAAATTCACTTTCTGACCAAGACTGACCTAATCTTCTCCTCATGCTAGCCATATAGCCTTGTTTCTGTCTGCCACGAGCCCTCTTTCCCTCAATCTTTCTTGTGTTAACTAAATTTTCAAGCTTCTCATTTCTACATATTTGGCCAAAAAATACATTTGCATCTTTGTGATTACATTGACCAGACTTCGTTGTACTTGTGATTAATTTCTGTATAGGGTAACAAGGCGATGATGTAATCGTTCTCGAAATTTCCTCCACAGTTCACTACAGTACTCCAGCGCTGTCTAAAACAATTTCATAGGTTTACCTACGTAGTCATGATGCTCTTAGTGTTCGCCCGAAAAGCTATAAGTCTAAAGATTTTAATTTCTCCTCCATATTCTCAGTATTGGATACATATGTCAGCTTGTTGACCAGTGTTGCCCCTCCCTCCCAAGTTACTCGTGGCTCCTACGTCTTCATCTGATGCCTTCCCAAGATGAAACCCAGTGTTGTTGGATTAGTAGCTAATGTATTGATAATTTCCTTTTTGTAACGAATACTTAGTGAAATTTGCTAGCTCAAGATAATTATTCATTTAATTGATGTTGTTTATTGTATGCAGTATGGAATTTATTTAATTGATAATTTATGTAGCTGTGCTCGTGTTATCTTCCTTATTCTTTCTCTTGAACTGCGTAAAGGATACGAATCTGCGATTCATATCAGACATTTTGATTATTCACATCGATAATTATAAGCAAACTAAAATCTCCTGACTATCTTATACTATACATTTTTTGTTTTATAAGAAACCACTTTATAAGGAAGCTACATTTAGAAGGCCGAAATATTTAAATAATTATACTACTTAAGGAAAAAACCTAAACTGTTCAATTTGAAGAATTTTATAACTGTAAACAACCACAAATTGGAAAGCCGGTTCCATTCGTATAATTACATTTATAAAATATCTTTCCTACCTTATTTGTGCTTTTATTCTTGAGTTCTAGCCAATTTAAAAGTAAAGTTCAGAAATTTGATGTTTCCTTGTTTCTGTTCAACTTTTATGGCACTATATGTGCAGTGAAAAGTAAGGAACTACTAAAAAACTGTTAGTACTAGAATTTGACAAAAAGAAGTTCAAAAATAAGGAACTTTTAGAACTAGCCCTAGCTAGAACTAGGTTCCCTATAAAATAAAAAGCGTTCAAAAGCAGATTGGTAACTGGAATGGATATTTTCATACCAGAAAACTAATAATTCGGTCTCGCAACCATACACCATAAGAAGCTAGCAGTGTGATCTAGAAAATGCGTGTTGTATGGATCTCTAAATTTGCTATTAGAATTATTCCATGAGAAACAAAAGTTTCTAATAATTTTTGTGCTTTTTGCACATTCTTCCATTGGGGAGGGGGGGTAAACCTCTGCGCCTCCCTTTCTACGCTACTATTTCCAGAGAATGTCAAACTCTGGCTTTGTTCAACATGTTTGGAACAATAGAGCCCAGTGTTGCTAGATGATGTTCCACATTCCCGCGCAAATCCTATTTTAAACACAGCCAAAAAAACACCCCACTCTTAAGGGAAAGTCCCCAAAACCCGCCCAAATTGCAATTTGTGTGCGTGCCTCCAATCAACAGAGATCGAAGGTTTAGAGTCGCATTTACAAATAACATGAAAGTGCAACAACATCAGTATCTTATTTTCAAAACGGAAGCACCGCATTTCATGTGTTTCCATACCTCGATTTCTTCCAAGGTAGTTTCTTATAAAACTTGTATACTTGTTCTTATGAATCAGTTTCTTATACATTGGTTTCTTACAAAGTGTTACACACGTGCTTCTCCCAAACGTTCTTTATCATTTTTTGATTAAAAATCGTACAGAAAGGTCAGAATGTTAAACCACCACAAAACCGCCTCCTGTATTTCATTCTGTTTACTTTCAATTTCATTACGAGGCTCATGCCTCACGTGCAGGAGAATATTGGAAAATGGCGGAGGCAGCGCTTGCATTTTCACCAAAATTCAATAGCAAAGTTTGCGTAAGAACAGCGGCTAATAAAGGGAAGGGATTATTTGCAACATGTGCGTTAAAAGAAGGTGACCAGATCTTAATTGAGAGGCCTTTGATAAGCTGCCAGTTTTCGTGGAATAGACTTTATTCCTATACTGCATGTGACCACTGTTTGAAGTCACTAGAGACCGCTGAAAACATGGCTAGAAGACTTACAAGAAACTTTGGCCTAGAACTGATTCACAAAGAATGCTGTGAGGCAGAAAAATTCCAATTACTTTACACTAGATGCCCTTACTGTAATGTATGTTTTCCTTCTTGCTTGAACATTTTACTGACGTTTTGACCAGTCTTCCTTTGTTTCTTAATAAGATGGACGCAGGAACCTGGCGAAAACACATGGGGCACGTGCCCCACACTTTTCATAGACTCAGGCAAAGTGCCCCTTTTCATGGAATGTGGTTGCCCTGCTTGAAATCTTTGAAGATGTAGCAATAATTTTTAAATGCACGTTTCCAGCGATTTCAAAATGTCTAAGCTTCACAATTTCCCAGGGGAGCATGCCCCCAGGCCCCACTAGCTGATTTGCATTTAGGGACTGGCCCAATACTAACTATTTTTCATCATGCAAAATGTTTTGTAATTTTGTTGAGTGTTTTAGCCCCCAGGCAAAGTGCTCAATATCACTTCCAGAAACCCTGCGGAAGTGCCCCTCAATCCATGTGTCCCCCTACTTTTATAGTGCTTCCTATGTCGCTCCCTCAAAATAGTTTACTAGCCCCACATTTGCATCATTTCTTCTACTGCAATTTTGTTTGTTTTGAAACACTTTCATTTCATATCATGTAGTCAATGAAGATTTGAGCATTCAGGCACATGGTTTTGTTGTGATGAAGCTAGGTTGAAGTAAATGGAGGCTGTGGTGTAAACAGTATCTCCCTATATCTGAGTGTGAAATATTTCATTTATGTATTACCTAGTACTTCTCTTTCTGAGTTTGATATATTTCTGCTGTTTAGGTACCATATTGTTGTGATGAATGCAGGCAAGAGGCATATGACAAATACCACAAGCTACTTTGCCTTGGGATTGCAAAAGATGATAAAGATCATCCATTTAATAGACTTGATGAGGCATGGAGGTGAATCTGGCTTTTTTCTGTTTCATAGTTTTTCATCTATACTACTGCCTTTTTTCTGTAGTATGTACAGTGAAACCTACCTTTGCTGCCACATCTATAGAACAGTAGTCTGGGGGTAGTGCTCCTAGATCTTCTCTCCATCTTCTTGACAGAGTCCAGTCTAAAGCTATCCATCTCATCAATAATCCAAACCTCACCAATTCTCTACAGTCTCTCTCCCATCATCATCTTGTTGCAGATCTTTCCATTTTCTACCGCTATTTTCATAGACATTGCTCTCAGGAAATCAAGAATATTAGTCCTGATCCAGTGAGGCATGTTCAAATCACCAGAAGCTCTACCTATTCACACCCTTTCCAAGTTACACTACCTAATCCACAAACTCTATCTCACAAATCATCTTTCATTCCTAGAACTTCTCAACTGTGGAACTCTTTGCCACCCACTACTTTCCCCGAATCCTACAATTTGTCATCTTTTAAATCTAACATCAACAGACTTGATCTTATCTCCCTCTCTACTTAAACTTCCCCATTTTCTCAGTTTTTCCTTTGTTGGGGCTTTGTTATAGGCCCTACGGCCTTTGCCCAACTTTACTTACTAGAAAAAACGTTACCTGCCATAGTTGGCAGAAAAAAAAATTGGCATCAATTAGCGGCTCCTAGCATAAATGGTACCTCTACAGAATGGTACCCAACAAGAAAGCTGCAATTGGTCAGCCCCTTGGGTGAACAGTATAGGCAGGTTTCACTGTATTCCACTTCTGTTTGTCATGGATGAGTTGTAGATGTAAAGCTGAGGTTTTGGGAACCTTGGGCCTTAAGACACAAGTCTAATAAGCCTTTCTGTTTAAGGTGATATTGCACATGTTGGCATGTGCCCCATTAAGCCAAGGTGTGCCTTTCTTCATGTGCCTTGTTCTTGAAAATTTATCAGTTCATGCACCTTGACAATGATTCTACAAATTGCTTGAAGCTATATATTGGTTATTTTAACACTAATTGGTTATTATAATTTAATGCTTTTTGGTTATTTTAATACTTAAAAATGATGTTTGATGCTGGATTGATGGTATTTTTACATTTTGCACTTGTTTTAGCATGCCATTTTAATTTTCTCCTCAGCAGCCCCCAAACTGAACAGCACTATCATATATTGAGCTCTGTATTGCTAGCATCTGCCCCCGCAAAGGTAGTGTGCAGCCCAGAAGGGTTAGTGACCCCTGCAAAATTCAATGGCCTTTATTTGCAGATTTATTTCTGTGCTTCTAGGAACGTACATTATCCACCAGAAACAACATCAATATGGTTGATATGCAGAATGATATCAAGTGTTCTTCAGGTAATGTCATCATTTGGTACATGAGTGGGCAACCTTCTTTCTCACATAGTCAAGGTATTTTCATCAAAGGCCACAGGCTATGAGAAGAAGACACTGAACAAAGACTTGTACACATGGGCCTGTATTATGACAAGACATCTTATTATAGTCTTGTAACACAATACTCTCAGGTGATATGCAGTTTCTCTACATTGTGATGGTGGTGGCCTAGTTGTTAAGCAAAGTCCAATGGAAGTTTTTCAAATACTTTGTTACTAGTTTCTGGAGGTAGCTAATAAAATTCATGAGAATAATCTTTTAAATCTTGATAAAGCAGACTGTATTGTGTTTTTAGGCTTGTAATAGCCTCTTTTCATAGGTACCCAAGTTTCAATAATTTTCAAAAATTCATCAAATCGCATGAGAGGACTTAAAAAATCTCTTCGTAGGCTAGAGTAAAACCCTCTGAGGGCAAAACTGGCCCGTAGGCCAAAGGTTGCCCATGCATGATTTAGTAAGTAGGTAAAGTAGGAAATAATTATGTAGGAGAGTATTGGTGTTTTGCTGTCTTCATAGTTCAACTGCTTGCTTATTTATAAAGGGTGGGAGTGGGAGATAGAATACTCCATGCTTTCCTTTATCACATTCTTCTTTATCACTCTCTTATTTATTTTGCAATCTACCTAGAGTGTTTTTGACTGGCTATTGTATCTCATAATAATCCAAGAAAAGCTAGCTTGATCAACCGTAGACAGATGAGAAGTAATGTAGCTTGCCTTCATTATCTTAGAGGGTATGGGTGTAAGGCAATGATTTGGTGATAAAAGCTGACAGAAATGTACCATCAAAGTTATGGATCATAAAAATAGCATTCATGGCCATTTAGTATTGGATGCATATGTCACCTCAAAGCAAGTTTTTCCTTAGCAAACCCACCCCCACTTCCCAGCCTATGAGTTGTATTTATTACCTAATCCAGAAACTTTGATTTGTCACAGGCAGAAAACCCAGACCAGATGTTAGCAGCATATACATCCTTTTGCAGTAGTCCAATAAATACACGTGATGAAATGGCACATAAATTACTCGGTGATAATTTTAAAGTATGTGAATTCCTTGCAATGCTTTTTATTCAACTCAGTCACCTCTGTAAAGTGTGGACCAGGGTATCTGGAGATTGTATTAAGTTCTGTTTCTTTATGAAGTTTCAGTATCTCTGCAGGGAAATTCAAACCTGTGAAAGTAGATTTAAGCAGAGAATTGGGCTTCCACAGGCACCTCTTTGGGAGACTGCCTAGCATAGGCACCTCTTTGAGGGATTTCCTTCCATCTTTTAGCAGAGCCTATATTTGACACAGCTATAAAAACAGCTCTCTCTTCCAATCATATGTTGCTTATTCATGTAGCTTTTTTGATCTCATTTGTATCATATCAATGTCTAAAAAGAATTCTGTTGCATTTCAAAGAGGGCATATTTGCTCCCCCTGCTCCTCCAAGTTAAAGGCAGGAGGGGCACGTGCTCCCCTCTGCTCCCTCTCTGGCCTGCCTGGGGAAGAACTTGCAATACTTTTGATAGTTCATGAGCTGGAACTCCCTTTCAACATCAGACAATTCAAGCGATCTTTATTATGAATTATTCTTCTCCAACACTTGCGTTCTGTGCTGTTCAGTTGATTCATCAACAAAGTAAATACTATTATCTGATTAACAAACTGTTTATGTATTTCTGTCATTTTGCAGGATAAAGTCGAATTCTTGCGTTACATGCTTTCTGAAACTTTCTACAACGAGAAGGTTGAGTGTGTAAGTAATTTTGCATAAACAGATGTTTTTCAGAATCAAATTTGTTGGCGTTTAAAATCACTTTGTTTCCCATTTCATGGCTTTCTTAAGGTTCTATCTGTCCGTGCACGGACACACGTGCGATCACACACGCGCAAACTCCCCAATGTAACTGTCAAAAGTGCAATCGCACATGCCAAATAGAAACTTTGTTGTCTCAACTGCAACACTAGTTACAGTCATCTTTTTCTTTCACAACTCTGCCTTATCTTTTTTTATCCTATACGAGACATTTGACATTCTTCAGTAACAGGAGTTATGAAATCAAATAAAGAAACTCTGTATTTCGGATACACAAATCTTGGATCGCACGTGCAATTCAAATAGTTAAGAGCAATCGTTCATGCATGTGAGAATTGACGCTCTTGCACAAATTTCTTCCGGGCATAGACTATTGTATTAGTTTTGATTACTCTGTTTACGTATCTACACTTTACCAAATTACAGATTGATAGTTTCAATTTAGAGCTCCAAAATTGAGTCGCATTTACACTTGATTTAGGCTCTGAATGTGACGGACTATCTTACCATAAACTCAACTCTCTTAGTGGTTCACTCCTGATGGATTTCTTTCGTTGTTGGCTATGATTGGTATGAATGGCCAAGGAATTGGAACTAGGTGAGTCTTACTTCAAAGTGGGGATGATTTCTAGGGGGGTCAGGAGAGCGGAATCCTCTTTGGGGTAGGGGGCTCAGCCCCCCAAAAGTTATTGAATTGGCTTTGCTTTTCAAAGTGTTTTGACCTTGCTTTCATAGTGTTTTGTATTGCTATGGTAAATTTTGCACTGCTACATGGTTATTGAGACAGTTCTGATTGTTGATTATACTATATCAGTATGTATCTATATTGTCATATCTGGCCTTTGAAAATATGGGCGTGGCTGCAGCTAGGCCACACCCAAAATGTGGGCGGGTTGCACCTAGAGCCCCCTTGCGAAGATGTTTAGAAATCATCACTTCTTCAAAGTCTTCCCATTCCACCTAACTGTTTTAGTTAACAAGTATTCTCGTTTTGAAGTAGTCCTACTCTTGAAAGGGCATCTATGTAAGTGATATACCTGAAAAACATTGTAGCTCTCTTTTTACGCAACTTGGTGTTTTGATCTTCAATGTAGAATGAGTTTCAGATAACTCTTTGAAATGGAAATCCTTCTTTGCTAATTGTTTGAACATTATTACTGTGGAGAGATTAGCTTTTTGATTATATTTTTCACATTTTCCTTAGTTTTAAAAAGTTTTTCAATAGTGTTTATGGTCTATTGTGAAACTTAATTTAAAACATGCTATCTTGCATAAAACGCTGGAAAGGCCGAGTAGACAGAAGCGATGCTTTCTTATCTCATAATGTTTTTCCAGTTAAATGTTGACAGTGAAATTAATTGATTTGCAGCTCTTTGAGCCAATACGTTCATAATATTGACGCACTGACAATGGACGAGGATGAAAGAAAGTTTGTTGATGCAAAAATTGATAGTTTATATGACGACATTGCAAAAGGTATTTATCAATCTACTCTTTGGCACCGAATGGTAGGGGGGTCGATTGCAAATTTTGAAAATTCCACAATCCAATTCCATGTATTAAAGCCCCCATAACTAAGCAATTTTGAAGAAAATTCAACCCCCCATTTTATTCACACCCCACCCCAGCTAATGATTTCAAAGTTTTCAAAAGGATAAGTAAATAAAATACATTGGCTTTGTGAACGTATATCAATATTGACAAATATGAAAATCACAAAATACTGTACAAGATAATAACAAATACAAGTAAATACTTGTGGAGACGTCCTAAAAGTGAGTAATAACTAAATGGCATTAAAACCTTTTGGCATTAGCTAATTGCAATAACTTTGCAATGTTTGGGCCCCCATACTGTCTATTGAGCATTGAACCCCCAACTATTAAGAGCCCCCCTGTTACAGTGATTGTAAAAAACCTGTACCCACTTCCATTTATTAACACCCCTATTTATGCAATTTTAGCAAAATATCAACCCCCTATTTATGCACTTTTAGCAAAATATCAATCCCCTATTTATGCAATTTTAGCAAAATATCAACCCCCTATTTATGCAATTTTAGCAAAATGCCTGCCCCCCTCGCTGTTGTAACCCCCTTATTATTCGGTACCAAAATTACTGTTTCAAATGAGAACCCCCTCCCAATTGCTGTGAAAATCATGAGACGTTGGATCGGATGGAGCTGTGAACAGCCCTTGACCAGGCGCATAAAATGAAGCCTTGCACTATTTGCACAAGTTTGCTAAAGCATTTCATTTCATTTTTATTTCAATTATGGAGGGTGTCCCTTTAACCGGAGCTGATTTACAAGGGGCCCTCCACTTAAAACCCTAAAAACATAGTACAAAGTATCTTCTCCCTCGTAATGACCTGTACTATAGCTCTCCACATGACGTAAGCAATAGCGTAACAAATCTAAGTACCCTCCCTCCCCCTAGAGGCATCGCGGAACGAGTAAATGACCCCTAACTTGTAGTAACTTCCATCCGAGGTTGAGAATGTTTGAAGATCTAAGCGTGCTACTACCACTACTACACGTGATATCTTTTGGAATGTTTGATGATCCTTTTTTATTTAGAATCAGGGCAGTTCGTGGATTGTGAAGGATCTGGCCTCTACCTCATTCAGAGTGCATGTGAGTCTATCCATTTGTTGTACCATTTTCTAATTATTTAATTTCTATATGTATAAATATATATATATATATATATATATATATATATATATATATACACCTTTTCCTGTGCATTTTCACTACACTATTGCCTCTTTTACTTATTCAGAGTCTATTCAGATTCTTTTCTTCTTACCTTCATGCTTTTCGCGCTCTTTGCATCACTTCATTTACTCCTTAATACCCTTTTTTGTTTCTGTCTTCAGAGCTTCGAGCTTCTCCCCTTTAATTGCTTTTGTAATATGTCATTAATTGTTAATAAGTAGGCCCCCTTAGGTAATATCCATTGTCACCCCATTGTTATGTTATTGTAAGTTTAGTATTGATGTAGATTTTAATCGAATCGTCTACTCGGAAGTCATTGTATTTTTGGTTTCTTCTTTCCAAATATATGTTTATTTGATAGGTTTATATAACTATATATATTTATATATATATATATATAAATTTATATTTATATATATAAATTTATATTTATATATGATATATATATATATTTATATATGATATATATATATATAAATATCTTGTATATATATATATATATATATATATATATATATATAGATATATAATGTGTGTGTATATATATGTCTGTGTGTATGTATATATATGTGTGTATATATATATATATATATATATATATATATATATATATATATATATGTTTATATGTATATTTATATGTATATAACAATGCAGTTGTTAAGTAGATAATCTCTCGCTAGAGTTAAGATTTGTCGTCCTTTTATCACAGGCAATCATAGCTGCGAACCAAATGCTGAGGTCACGTTTCCTTACAACAATTCAACCCTAGTTCTTGTTGCAATGGCAGATATTTCTGAAAACGAGGTATGTACAGCCTGTCCGAGGTTATTATTGCACGATCCGCCTTTGAAATTTTGGACTAGGCTGATATGTGCTGTTGTAAATTGCAGACAACTGGGCTTCAACAACTTTTGAAAATAGAAGATTTAGCAGTCCGTACCCTCCTCGGCTATCTTAGGTAAGAGCATACAGTGCAGGTCATTGTCGTTGTTCCAGAAAGCATTTGTACACTAATTGCTGTGGAATACCTACGATAAAGTTTCTGTAACGATTCTAGACCAGGTCAATTTAACAGCTGATTTACACATAGGTTTTTATTCGATTGAAATCACCTCAGCCAGTCAATTTTCATACCATTCATTGCAACGATGAAAAAGAAAAAAGTAAATTAAATTCTTGTCTATTATGGATTTTAGAAATTTTCTTAACTTCCGTATTGTGGAATGTAAGCAAAAGTTAATTATTACTACTAACATCTCATCTAAGGGCTTAAAAGATAAATTGCCAATAGGAAGATTTCACTTAAATGGCGACAAGGGACCTTAAAGAAATCGTGCGTGCCCAAGCTTGACCGCTTTGACCTAATTATTAACCTGAAACTTTACACCGTTTATTCATTGTATGCGTTAACGAATCATGTTGAAATTGAGCCTAGCCACAAATGATGTTTTGTGTTCTACGAATTTGTTGTACCAGTTGACGTCAGAGCCACCGAGAAGAGAAGGCAGAGGGAGCAAATTGCCCCAGAGTTTCAACGTCTAGGAGCCTTATAGCCGGGGGTGATTTATAGGGGGCTCAGGGAGCAGAGCTCCCTTGTTAAAGTCTTTGTTCATTTTGGAGAGCTCAGCCCCCCTAAAATGTTTGTATTGATCTTGCTTTTCTTTGCATTGATCTTGCTTCCAATATTTTGTGTTCTATTACTGTGATGAATTTCTTCATTGCTACATGGCTATTGAGATCATTCTACGGTAATTGCTGGTTACATTGTGCTATAATTAGACTAATTTATCATATCTCCATCTCTGATCACATGGGCGTAGCTGCAGATAGGCCACGCCCATTTTATTACGTTGCACCTAGTGCCCCTCTTGTTAAAGTTTTTGGATATCACCCTTGCTTATTGCCCCAAATTCCCCAAGGCCTAGGGGCCTGTTAAAGTAAGATCAGTAGTAATTCTACGCAGCTTATTCCCAGGTCCTGTAATTTTTTTGCCCGCCTCGCTGACAGGGGGCCTCGTTTTTCTTTTTTGCCCCAGGGCCTCTGAATCTCTCAGCGGTGCTAGTTGAGGCTTGATCAAATTGTGCTTTTGCAGTATTTTAGATAGCCCCTTCAGAGATGCCGTAACACGAAAACTCTTGCCACACTCTAATGGCATTTAGGACATTGCATATCTGTGATTCGCTAGCATGTATCCAATCTACTTCTAAAATTAATTAAGTTGTTTGACAGTTGGCTACCTTTCAAGTGATATATCATTTCTGTACTAAAGCCCTGTTTACACTACGAAAAAAGTTACCCAGTGTGAACCCAGGTTCAACCCGGGTAGAGTTAACCTACATAGGATTTTGTAGTGTAAACGCATATCTACCCGGGTTGAGCTCGGGTAAACTCAGCTCATCTCCATCAGTGGGTTGAGTTTACCTGGGTTCAACCCGGGTAGGTATGTGTTTACGCTACAAAATCCTATGCGGGTTAACTCTAACCAGGTTGAACCTTGGTTCACCCTGGGTAACATTTTTTGGAGTGTAAACAGAGCTTAAGTACCCCCTATACCATTTGTTGGTGAAAACCTCGAATTCTCAGGCTACTCTATATAAAGTCAAAACTACAGGAATGAATTGTTGGTTCCCTTGAAAGGCCTTCACTGTGGTGCTAGAATTTAGCAGATTGTACTTTGAAGTTAAAAGGCACTGATCACCTAGGGGCGTTGCTCGATAGCTTTAGTGGGATTGTATAAAGGCGAGTTCACTATCGAAATCTGTTTTATTCCCATTGCAAAAGTAATCTTCCAGTTTACCTAGCAGTTTCCAAAATATTGGGGTGTCCCTCTATAATACCCCACAGTATACACGCCCCTATCATTGTACCAGTTCAGGGTGTTGTATTCTTGTCTTCCTCAAAATAATAACATTTCCTTCGATAGCGTGGAAGCTATAGCCCCTAGTTCCCAGATCCCTCTTCCATCCCTCGCGGTGTATTTTGGCTATGCACGTTTTTTATACGAAACCTAGCTCAAAGCCTAGTACTAAAAGTTTCTTAATTTTAGGCCATGTTTTAGTTCTAAAAGTTTCTTAGAAGTTTCTTAATTTAGCGAACTAAATTGCTGTGAAAGCGTACGCAGAAGGTGTATGCAGTAAACTATTTGTCCTATAACAAACAGTGCGTCAGTACGAGTTAAATTCTAAAGCAATGTCATGTTCACATTGTTTTGACACAGCTTTGCGTTGAACCAGGCAACGAATTCCATGTGCTATTTGTCTAGTTTCTTAGCTTTTTCCTTGTAGTTCTAAAAGTTTCTTAAACTTTAGGCTGTCTAGTGCTAGGTTGCTTATAAATGGTTTTCTTATGAAAAAACGTGTAAATCTTCTCCTTTTGGCAAGCAATAGATCTGAAATTTTTTCCCTTATCTCTGTTTGTAGGAGATTTGTATTAGTTATTTAGATGGATGTCAGAGGGAGAGAAGTCGACACAGCCGACAAAAGATCTTAAGGTATCAACGGGTTTCTATATATTGTAAAGTTGAAGATATTATATTATCAAGTTGAAATACACCCTTCTCTTTTTATAAGCATCCGGATAAGTTGGGCTTAAGTTCAATATGCGTAAGATTTTCCCAATTTGAGCCTGAAGTCATGCGTCGAGTATGCTTAGATTCAACACTCATATCGTTCTGTATAGGTCTATGACGGATTTGTCGATAAGTAACTTGTATATCAAGGTAACTAGTATGCCAATGTAACCGATTTCAATATAGTGGATGTGTCGATGGCAATCTACAAATGACAACTGGTTATTCTTTCTGATTTATCTGCAATGTTGCTCGTTGTGGCTCTCATTCTCAAAAGATTTGTCATGCAAAGGTCCTGTTTCCTATCACTTAACCACGTTCATTGTGTGATACTATTTTTACATTTGAATTGGTAAAAATGGAAGTGAGAGAAAATTTCCGAAGCTAGGAAATATGCTTAGTATATGCTTATTTTTTCAAGCATGTGAGCTTAAGCATGCTTATAAGCTTTGTGCTTATAAAAAATGAGCGTAGGACTTTGGAAAAGTACGTCTTTTTCACCTCCAAATTTTGGCGAGTCATGGCTTTCAGGTGTATGACATTTTTGCAATATGATGCAAAGAGTTCCCAGCTCCAACAAAAATGGGAATTTGCAAATTAGGCCCTAGCTTTTCGAGTGTGCTTTTCAAGAGGGTCTTTATGTCTGTACTTTGTTAATTCTACTGAAAGTGACCAAATTTATCTGCGTTTGCATTCTTAGGGAGAATTACTTGTTTACTTGCACTTGCCCACGTTGTGAATTACAAAATGACACAGCTGATGTTACGTCATCAGAGGAAGAAGATGAAGACGATGATGAATTGAGCTCATGATAAACAGAAAAAGTTTTGAGAAATAATAATTACTATTTGTATGATATCATAGAGTTTTTGCAGATATAGATTGGGAAATT
The DNA here is from genome assembly GCA_900291935.2 of Cassiopea xamachana. Classification (NCBI taxonomy): domain Eukaryota; kingdom Metazoa; phylum Cnidaria; class Scyphozoa; order Rhizostomeae; family Cassiopeidae; genus Cassiopea; species Cassiopea xamachana. The sequence goes on from OLMO02000297.1 coordinate 1,990,492, forward strand.
TTCATAAAAATTGCTTTCAGAGCTTCCTAATTGAATGTTTGAAGTAGGCAACTGTCGTTTAGGAATTTTAATCTTTATTAGACTTTCCTTGGTTCTTTTCATCTTTCGACTGAGGGCTAACATGCTTCGACGGGGGGTATAGCCAGTATTACCATCCTAGAACTGTTAAATAGGAGGCTGCGTTGTAGGAAATGTATGGGCTACGCCTTTGATCACGCCCATTTTTACATTTGTGACAATAATTTCCTGGTCCCTCATGCTAAAAGGAGGAAAGAGAAAGAGCAAACAACGGGTTGTAGCATTCAGGGAGGGACGAAACTTTAGGGGCTGCAGAGCAAATTAAGAGAGCAACGAAACTTGAGGGAGGTATGGGGTGAATCAACCCCCCTCCCTTAAAAATTTGTCATTGCACAGGGCAAAAACACTAGTACAATGTATCTCTGCAGGGCAGCTTACTGGACCCAGGAGCATCGGTGAACTGCTGTTACTAAAAAAAGTCTCAGACAAAAGACTGTCGTTGGGCAGCCCCTGATACCCCCAAAATTTATTGAAGTTACATCCAGGTAGCGTTCTTCTTCTATTAATTGGAGCGTACCCATCCTCTCCTCTTTTGTGAAATGCATAGTTAAAAACTTACCCAGCCTAGCATATGTTTGATAAAGGGGGACTAAGCCCCCAACAGCTCTCATATTTTCAACAAGGGGACTGAGCCCCCCTGAGCCCCCTCCACAATATGCCTCGCTATACCCCCCTAGCCTTTTCCAAGCACTACCTCTTCTTCATCTCCTGAAGATTATATTGCCAATGGGTTAATAAAAAATTCTGTTTCATTGTAGTGCTTTCTTTCCCCTCCCCTTTCAAGAGGGTGTATTCTCTAAGGAAAGGTACTTTCTGGGCAAGCACCCACTAGCCCATTAGTGACACCTTGCAGAATATTTTCTCCCAAAGTTATACCAGAAACTTCCGCAGACAACCTTTAGCGGAGCGGATATTATTATCAACTCATTGGAAGCAATTGAATTTTATGCCCATTTCGTAGCAAGTAGAGATACAGTGAGCCCTTATTCATCGAGGTATTAGAGTTAGATAGAAAGTGACCCAAAATTGTATAAAAATGTTTTTGCTATTCACTGAAGGATGCCTAAAGGTTTTGGATCCCTTTTATGATAAGGAAATCAGTTGATTTCTTTTAGAAATAGTATCTTTTTTCTGATTATATGTAAAGATTTAACACAGTGTTATGAGACATTTATACACTTTTTAAAGTAGCCAATCATTTTTATCTGTGTTTCATAGAATATTGAATTTTTTTGATGAAGCAAGAAGTATTTGATTTTATTATGTGAATTTCTGTTCAAATTAATATTTACTAAAGTCTTTAGAGTTTGTAAATGGTATTGCTCGCTGGAACATCTGAAGATTTTTCAAGCTGTACTTTGTCTTGGGCGCTGATTTTTGGATAGTTTTAGCTCAAATATCCGCAATAGATTATCACCATGGAAGAAAACGATTCTCTCCAAAGTTTACGATGTCTTACCTTTTTAACTACCAAAATATTTTTGTAAAATTGTTTTTTCCAAAATATAGGACTGAAGGGGTACACTGTCACCAGTGTTCTCATTTTTTAAAGGGAATTTCCTAAAACTGAGGCATTTTTGGCATTTCTAGGGATTTTTTCAAAAGAATTTTGGAATCTAAGGAAATTTTGAAGGAATTCAGTAGAATTTTGAAATAGTGTGTTATTCACAGGGGTGTCGCAAAAGCAAATTTTGTAGGGGTGCCAACCCCAATTTGCCAACAACGAAAACTTCCCACACGTTCCAACGTCGACTTGCATTAGTGGTGTTCTGTAAATGTGCCGACAAGCTATCTATGTACTGCACATTTTCCCTTGGTTATTCGTAATTCATCTTGGAATTTCTAATAAAATTCATCGGCACAGAACAACAATTTTGCAATTTTTGATGTAGAACTTGGAGTAATTTTAAGTTTTAGCTAATTCTATCAGCTGCCAATATTTGTTGGAGAAGAGCTATATGCTTCAAAGAGGCTACTTCTTTGATCCCCAGAAGCACACATGACAATATAGTTTTCACTTGTCAATTTTAGTAGAATACAGAATTGCATGGACTTGGAAGTTGTGGAAGGGGAGCACAGGCGAGACATACCCCCAATATTCACAAGTTAGTACGTTATGTACCCCATTGCAGCTTACAGAGTTGTGCCCTTTGAAGATATGTCCTCCCCCGAACTTTCTGAATCCTTTTTACGCCGCTGCGGACTATCTTCGATAAGTTTCAAAGCCCAATTCTACCCTTTTAATTTCATTTCATAACATTTTCGATTCTCAGAATGCTTCTTTTGAGGCAAGGAGACAAGATTTAAGAAATCTAAGGAATTTTGTGGCAACCTAAGGAAATTTTCATGCAAATCTACTCTCAGGTGCCAAATAAACATCCACGCTTATTAATTTTTCGATTTTTTCAACCCCTCAGACCTTATTAGAACCCCCTGCTAATTAATTTTAAGAAAATTGAATTGTTTACAAACTCGTAATTTCAATTTTCATGGCAAAATAGCATGCTTTTGTATATGTTTTAGTTTTATGATTTATGACAACCTGTTTTTGTTCTTTCCGTCCTTGTATAATCATGAAAATTAGGTACTCAAATTCTAACCTCCCCGTAGCTGCTAGTGCGCATGTGTCAAGTTTGCCGCCAAATCTTTGCAGCTAAGCTTGGTAATGGCGGAATAGGCTTGCAAGCTGTAACGAGTAAATGTTTGAGGGGAAGTGGATTATTGACCGTGAAATGCAACTTTGATATGTGTATTCAGGTTACTCTGTTTGCAATCGAAAATGCATCATGCTTGGTGGGGTTTGCTTGCCTATATGTTTTAGCAAACTGTAGTTTCTACTTTGGATTATGGCTCAGTGTTTACGGTTCGTTATTACTGGAGATGGAAGCGACGAGAAAGCAATCACATTTTTAAAGCAAGCAGCTAAAGAAGCAGCGGATGCTGAAATTGATGTTGGTTGGGTTGCTTTCGACGACTTACGAAAAGATCCAGACAAATGTGGCAGCGAAGCTGTGATAGTTTGTGAAGCGTTTGAGGGAGATAAAATTGAGAAACTCAAAAGCGAAGGTAGACGGATAGTTGGACCAGCATGTGTCAGTTTTTGTTTGAGGAATATGGAACCATTACCTCTGGTTTCTTATCCAGTTATGGCTTTGTCAATGCGAGATGTAGTTGTTTGTTGTACAAATATATCAAATGAGAAAAGGTTAGAGTTGAAAGAGCGTGTTCTTGCTATGGGAGGAATAATGATTGGGGATTTCACCCAGAGTGTTACTCATTTACTTGCAGGGGAAGTTGGCTCTAAAAAGTATAAGGTTGCTTCTGAGATTGGAATTCCTATTGTGGAACAGTCATGGGTCCATGACTGTTGGAACCAGAGCAAATACACACTTTTTGAGCCCAATGATGAATTAATTAAACATCATTTATGCCCCTGTTTTAGGGGGCTGACAATTTGTGTTACTGGCCTTGGTGGAGAGGTACGCAAGGAGGTTTCAAAACTTACTGGGCGATATGGTGGAAAATATTCTGGAGAATTAAATATGAGAACATGCACGCATCTTCTTGTCAAAATTGCAAAAGGGGAGAAGTATGATTATGCAAGACAATGGAAAATTCATTGTGTATCATCAGAGTGGTTTTATGACTGTATAAAGGAAGGTCATTGGATTGATGAAAGTTCTTATGAGATCAGTCCTGGTGACACCTCAAAAATGGATGACTCAAAAATTCTAGATTTAGGAAGAAGTGTAGTTGAGATGACTATACTGAATAATCAAAGTCAATCTGTAATGTCTGCTAAAGCAGCACAAGTGGCTGAAAAGAGTATTAAGAGTAGAGAAATTGCCAAAAGCACTGAAGATAAAACTGAAGATAATCATATAGGAGTGAAAGACAAAAAGAGCATTAGGATAAGGTCTTATGACACTTCCAATCTTAAACTTTCTGATATTAAAATTAAATCCAGCATGTTACTTGATGGTTGTAAGATTTACTTGTCAGGTTTACCAGAAGATCTTTTAGATCAAATCAGGAAGCTGATCAATACAGCTGGTGGAATGAGGTTTAATACATTAAACTCAAATGTTACACATATCATTATTGGTGAAGTTGTATCAACTGATATTAAGAAGTTCTTAGAGGACAACATCCAAATGCCATTTGTGGTGTCTCCTGATTGGTTAGTGGATTCTTGCAGACTTGGTGAAGTTATGAAAGAAGAAGGTAAGTCTATCCATGGCTGTTTTGGTTCTACCATAAATCCTTAAATAAACCCACCTCAAATAAGCCCCCACCCAAAAAACCATTTTTTCAAATAAGCCCCCCTTGAATCCCCCATGGGACCTTATTTGAGGAAAACATACTTGCAGAATAATGTCTTATTTCAAGATAGCCCCACAGGACAGTAGCTATACTTTGACTGGAGACAAAAAATCAGAAGAAACATGATTTTTATGATTATAATGAAGAAATTGTTATTGGTTAATAAATATTGTTTGCAAAATAGCCTTTTTGTAATCTTTTAATGTAGTTGATTTAGAAAATTATGTTGTTTTTTTATGTCAACCCTTGAGGAAAATGCCAAACTTTGAAATACGCCCCTACCAAAATATTCATTGTTGCAAATAAACCCCCAGGCACTTATTCAAGGATGCACGGTATGTCACTTTTTATTGAGTATGCAGGCTGGATGATGCTCAAAGAGACTGTTTTCAGTCCTAGACAATTTCTATCTTTTTGACTTTAATTCAGGCCTTTGGCCCACATACCAAAATTCAATTTGTAGACCATCAGGCCTCATTAAAAGTACTTTGTGCCTTCAAGCCCAGATCTGAGAAAAGGTATACCTGGAGAAAAAATGGAATATGATAGATGGTCATACAGATTTAGATTAAAAGTACCTGCAGAATTTTGAATTGTTACATTTAATGCCTGCAGGTGGGGCTTGCATGCTTGCGCAAATTAATGAGCCCAGTGGATCATACTCTTACTCTCTGATCAGCTCAATATTTCTTTGCCTAATTCAGCTGAAAGTATAATGTTGTAGAGAAAAATGTGCTTACTAAAGAAGGTTCAGCTTCGTTTTTTGTCATGTTTCATTTCTCAGGTCCTTGCATCTTGCATCAGACATGCAGCTTCGAATAATTCAGAGCAAAGTGTTGTACACAATTGAGCACACATGTGATTTGACTCTCATTTACAATTTTCCTCCAGGCATGGACTGTTTTTGCCTTTGGAATTTTTTCTGATTTTCTTCTTTACTTGTAATTTTTCTAGATTATTGCTTGCTTGATAAGGATGACAATGACATGATTTTTGAAAATCCGTCAGAAGTGACAAAAAGAAAAGAGGTGAGTGATAATGGAAAGAAGGTTGATGCCAGAAATGTTCCATTATTTCAAGAAGATGATGATTTGGAAGATGAAGTCTTCTTTGGGCAATATTTGCCACAAGCTGAAAGTAGTAGGATTGTCCCAGCTGAAAATAAGCTTCCCACAACCAAGGATGGGAAAGATAAGGAGCAGATTGCTGATAAATTGCAAATGTTGGATTCTGCAGAAGGTAATTGATTGTCTACTGATGTGATAATGGTTCATCAAGGTTCATACTCATCCTGCCTAAAATTTTTTGTCATCTTGAAAATGAAGCTGTTTGTCCTGACTACTCTCATGTTCAGAATAATAGAGGTGGCTGGTATAGTCAGAATGGATGGAAAATTTCTTGATGAAAATAATAGGGGTGGTTGGAATAAGCATTTGGATTTTTTGCACAAGATAGATATACAGGGTGGGTGGATTTTTTTCTCAAAAATTTTCAAAACGTGACATGTTTCTCCTTTCCTGCAAGTGGTTTTCATGAGGTTCTAAAGAATGTTGGAGTATAAATTTAAGTGAACAAGCTTCAGCTCAGGTAAGCATTTATTTGAAACAAACTCAACAAGAAGTTTTAAAAAAATAACCAGCTGCACAAAGAAGCAGCTTCTGAAGTTTATAATTTGCTTTCAATATTTTTCTTAATATTTTTATGTGGTAAACTTGTTTTCAATAATGCTTGTTTCCAGCACTGCTAATGGTTCTTCTGAGAAGAGTGCCCATAATAAAAGGAGTGCTTTGAAAATGTTTCGTGTTTAAATAAAAGGAGTGGCTGGAATGAGCATGCCTTGGGTAGAATTTTTCTCCAAAATGCACCCCAGCCCAGGATGATTATTCTGGACTTGAGAGTCCATATCAGGAAGACATAATGTCTTTCCTGACCAACCATTGTTACAAATAATGCAATTGACCCATCTTTTAGAATAATGCAGGCCTTGAAATGAGAGGAGCTCAACTGAGTGTGAGCCCCTCCATGCTCTCCTCACAATTCCTACTGGCTTGATTATTCAAGCTCCTAGAGTCAATCAATTGCTTATATTAAAGATATGCAATTCAGAGAAAGATTTTGCCTGAATCTTTTTGAATATCTATAAAAAAATAATAGAACACACATTTTGTTATAAGAAAGCCATCATTTTGCATGAGCCTCAATTTTCTTAACTTTTCCTGAAGTTGAGCCCAAGAATGTCTTAAATTTTTCTTACTTTTTACTAAAATAAACTGGCAAAAATGGTTTACACTTTTGTTATTAATATTTTATACTCAAATTTGAAATCTATCCTTAACGTTATGAATGCAATAACAGCAAAATATTTATTGTTGGTCAATAAAAACACAAAATTTTAGAAATTGAGCCTTAAGATTTTCTTAAGATGTTGACCATTTGAGCCTCATTTTCTTATAAACTTTTTTCTTATAAGAAAAAATGTGTACACTTTCCATTTTCCCTTGAAAGTGAAAGTTCCTTTATATGGAGTCACATTGTGGAAAAAGTTTGTAGAACAAGTTTCATGTTATGGCACTAAAGTAAATGCACTGCTTTGCATATTTACTTTTATTTGAAAAGTATAAGCAATTTGTCAATGGAGTCCATTTTGATCTCAAGGAATGTGTTAAATATTGCTTTATGGGCCCTTAAAAAGTATTCTCAAGGGGGTACATAGCCCCACACCCCAACCAGCACACCACTGCAAAAGCAGAGTAGGAGCTTGATCAAGCACCTTAATGAAATGAGGAGCTTGATCAATCAAGTACATTTGCTCATTTCAAGGCCTGGACCATGACGCAGATGCTGTACTTAGTTATTAGCTTGCAATCAAAAAAAGCTGACTTGCTTGTTTTGGCATGTGCTTGCAATGTCTAGAGTTGTCCATTGGGCATCAATGGACGCATTTGCATGGGTGAGAAAAAATTTCTGATTTTTTCCTGACTGTCATCAAGCTCAAAAAATTTCCTGACTTCCTGACTGTTCGTAACAACCTTTTCCTGAGTTTTCCTGACATTATGAACCCTGTTCATGTGTACAATCACAGTGAAGACTTTATCATTAAAACGTAAGTTCCTATGACATTACAAAGTTTATTTTTGATTGGTTATACTGGCCTAAAAGGTCTAAGAAACTTTTTCTGAGAGCAAATATCAGATTTGAATTGTTGCAACGCATTCTTATTTAATAGCTTGTCATAGTTTGGGCTTTCTGAGAAAGCAAGGGAAAATATTTTGTCTCACAACATCATATGAAGGTCAAGGAATTTTTCATCATGGCTTATCAATCATCCCATCTTCCTTCCCAAAGGTTGATGAGAAAACAACGTGTAGCAGGTGGCCCAAAGGACGTAGTTGTGGGAACAGTAAAAAACTCCACATATTTCAATCCATCATTTGTGAATGTGTATCGTTTACTTCACTCACAGCAATAAGCAATGCAAGAAATAAGTTAAAGAAATATCTGAAAGAAAGTTAAAAGAAAATCCTACAAGAAAACTCGTGAGATGCCAAGAAATGTTTCGTTTACGCTGTGAATGTTAATTTAGACTTTGAAACTTTTTATTTTAGTCCTTGAATAGTCCTTGAAACTCCTTGAATTTGCATAACAAAAATTTGCATGAACCCTGGTAAATGAGAGAGTGATTGAGCGAGTGAATAAGTGAGTGAGTGAATGAGTGGGTGAGTGACTGAATGAATGAGTGAGTGAATGTGTGAGTGAGTGATTGAGTGAATGAGTGAGTGAATATGTGAGTGAGTGATCGAGCAAGTGAATGTGTGAACGGGTGAGTGAATGAGTGAGTGAGTGAGTGAGTGATTGAATGAATGAGTGAGAGAGTGAATGATTGAGTGAGTGATTGAATGAATGAATGAGTGAGTGAATGAGTGAGTGATTGAATGAATGAGTGAGTGAGAGAGTGAATGATTGAGTGAGTGATTGAATGAATGAGTGAGTGAGTGAATGTGTGAGTGAGTGATTGAATGAATGAGTGAGTGAGTGAATATGTGAGTGAGTGAATGAGCGAGTGAGTGAGTGTGCGTACAAGTTGTATTTTTATGTAGTTGTCTTTATGAATTTGTGTACATCGTGTGTGTGTTTTGTGTACTTTTTATCTGATTGCATAATTGATTTGCTTCAATTTATTTTGAATACCCATTAAACTCTCACAACATAATCATTTTCCAGCAATTGCCGGTCTAGAAGAAGAGTTTGATCAAACCACAAGAAATACGACTCAGACTAGCAACATGTTCCAGCAATATAAGTTTGCTTTAAAGTATTTTGAGAAAGAAACTTCAGAAGAAATCAAATCCCTTGTTCAAGAGGTCGGCGGTAAAATAGTTAATCAAGATGCAAGAGCTGATTTTGTCATAGTTCCACTGACATGTGAAAAAAAGAGAAGAGTTGGCAAGAAGGAGGTATTTCTTTAATTTCTTCTTCTCCCATTTGTTGTTATTATTCCAGCAACTCACTACATGTTTACAGTTGCATCTCCATATGCTTTTTTCAGATTCATTTTGGCAATAAATACCTTCAAAAGGCAACTGAAATTGTACATGAAGAGCAAGACATAACTATACACGACCCCCCCCCTCCCAGAAGAGTAGCTCCACACTAAATAGGCCTTTATTTTCGTTGTTCTATTTTAATGGCTACTTTTCGTTCATAGTTTTTTCTTTGTTACTAATTATGCTGAAGGGTTGTGTGTATAAAGTTTATGAATATGAATCAGCAATTTGGCCATTGTGGCCCCCCTTTTAGTAACCCATAGTCCGTGCTACTCCTTAAAATTCCCTAAAGGATCCTTAAATTTTATTTAAGGTTTTAACAGAACTTAAAACTCCTGAAGTGTGCACATTTTGAGAAAAAACTTTAAAACTCTTTGTTTCTAATCAATTCATGAGGGAGAGGATTTTCAGTGGAAGACATATGTAGGAAATGAAATATATGTTTTCATAGAAGCACTCACAAATTACTCCTGAAATAGCATTTTTAGTGCTTAACAACTCCTTTAAATGTCCTTAAATTGTATCTACTTACAGCACCTGAAAATCTGTAGCAGAAGCTGGTTGCCCTTCAAAAATACACTCTGCCGAAAGTATGTAAATAGCCTGTTGATACTACAGAACTTTACAACTACAAAAGCAAGATCGTCTTTTCATTTAAGTGTTTTGGAATCTGTTTACATCAAGATTCAAAACCCAGTCTTGTGTAGACAAAAAGAGTTTGTTTTCTCATTGGGACTCTTAAAGTAAACAATGTTAATAGGTCCTAATTGGTACACTTGGGGCCAATTAGACGCATCCTAACACATTAACTGCATCTGGACATATATTTCGGTTAACCTTTAGGTCATTATCCGATGTTTTCATACTCTGATGAGTGTCGGACGAAAAAAGCATTTAAGTATGTCAAAATAATGTTGCCGCTTTTTCTTGCAGTGGAAAAATACTGTTCTGCCATTTTGCTTTGTGAAATGCCAAATGTTCAAGGTAGTGGAATTGAACCACCCCCCATACTGCTCCTTACGTTTTGTCCCTCCCTTCTTATTCATTCATTCATTCTTTCATTCATTTCAAATGTTTATTCATTTCAAATGTTTAAAGAGGGTGAGCCTTCAGCAATCACTGATTTGCAAGGGGCCCTTTATTTGTGATAAAATATAATACAAAGTAACTACTGAAATATTATATTTATAATTATCGAATTTAGTTTTTCATTGCTATATTAAGAGGTCTTTCATGTTTGGTTATGTTTGTCATTATATACTTCTCAGGTTACCATTTGCTGGTTGCAACAGTCAATAGAAGCCGAAACCCTTCTTGACAAAACTTCTTCTTTTTTGTTTCGGCCATTTCATCTACCACCAGATTGTCTTCCATTACAAGATGTTGTTATGACAGTAAGTCAGTTCTCTGGAGTGCAAAGGGAGCACTTAGTTCAGCTTGGAGACCTTCTAGGTATGTACTGAAGTAAATATTCATGTAAATCACAAACTTTTTTTAATGTTTTTGGAGGTTTTATCTTTGCTTGCAGCAAGTTAAATGAATCTTGTTTTACTTCACCATTTTTCCAATAAAATAATCTTTATAGGTGTTGCAAAGATTGTAGGTTGTCTAATGAGACAAGGTATTTACTCCCATTTGTTTTTCTTCTCAATTTTTTCTAATTAAAGGAAATTTATAATCATTTCAAGGAGTGCAGGCTGCCTAGTGAGACAGGATGGTTTTGCTTGTTGTCTTAGATTAGCTTCATTATATTTTATTGTAGCGTAGCTATGTTTAGCTCCAACGTTAAATAAAGTGATTATTATTTTTGTTATTATTATACTTCTCCATTAGCAAAGCATTATCAAATTCTTGTTCGTTATCAGTTTTATCAATCAGGTCCTTATAATCTTTTTCGGATAAAACTCCCAACTGTTCCAAAGTATTTCGTCGCTTTTGGTTTGGTGGGGCTTCTTTGTTCTTCCTTTTCATTTTTGCATTCATGGCGATTAAGATGTCATAATATTTTGTCTATAGAATAGCACTTTGCGTTCAAAAAGAAATGATGGGACAGCCAATAATACACTTTTTTTTATAAGAATAATTTTATAAGAAATTTTTTATTCGATTTTACCTCCGTTTCGCTCAATTCCTTGGGGCTTGGAGGGTACCTCTGAGAGGGCTTTAGTTCTGGCACGAGCATTTAGGACCGGATGCCCTTCCTGACATNTCAACAATGGCCTGAGGTGGGCCTCGAGCCCAGGACCACGTTGGTCTTAGTGGAGTTCATCACCGCTAGGCCACGGCTGCTCATGAATAATTTTATAAGATCCCGAGCCTGAAATTTGCTGGAAAATTAGAAACAAATTTAGAACAAGGCTGAAGCTGAAGCACTGTCGTGAAATGCATTTTTGGACAATGTTGCATAAGCTTTTCACTAACATATGAACATTAAATGTCCTATCCTTGCTAACCTGAGTGGAATTTGTAGCTTTGTGACTTCTCCTGTTTGATTTTCACCAATTAATTTCCCCTTGCAAAACACTGCGTTGACGTTGCCCGTTTATAGCTTTTTATAGACTTTTTCAGTAAAAAATATTGATATGCAGGAGAGACCATCTCAGATGTAGCATTTGGCTAAGGGGCTCTCAGTCAATAAAAACATCCAATTTTCTTGTATTTTATCTAACTTCTAGACTACCTTCACCCTAGTAATTTAATAGCAATTTAAGGACATTTCAGCCTCAAAGTTTTGGAAAAATTTAAAGCAGCCAGCCTGAACCTCAATTTCGCTGGTTCTTATAAAAAATGAGTGTAGTCTAGAAAAGTGTGCGTTTTATACATTGCGAAATAAGGTATTTAATTTATTTATTAAGTATACTGTAGTTACTCATTTTATACATTATTATATATTTATTATATATTGCAATTCTATTCATATCGTTTGTTATATTTGGTAGCATTCACCTTATTATACTTCAAAATGTGGACCTGATTTATGATCAGAATACAAGAACAGGAAACATATTGTGAAAGTTTGAGTTGCATTTAGTATCAATATTTCTGTGCCAATACCATGATCTTAGCAGTAGCTTTTGTTTCTTATAAAATGCCACTGGAGTTAGTCCTGAGAGCCATTGACTGCATGAATATGTCCGAGATGAAAGAGTTTTCCGTTAGATATATCTTTGGTGATGACTACTGTTTCATTTTTTCCAGGCGCCCTAATGCAAGATTGTTTTGTGCGTAAAGCAACCAAAGACCTACGTGCAAACACACATCTGTTGCTAGCAGAAGCATCCGGCAACAAATTCGAGGCTGCTTGTAAGTGGGGCGTCACATGTGTCACAAAGGAGTGGCTATTTGCATGTGGTGAAAAGAAGAAGCTGGTGCCTGCTGAAGATTTCCCTCTTAAGACAGAAAATGTTAACAATGAAAGCCAGGATAATGGTAATGAAGAGGAAGAAAAACAACAATGTTATGGAAATATTGGAAGTGAAAATTTGAAAGTAGGCCTGGGAAATGGTCAGCATGAGGAAGATGCGCCTGCAAGGAAAACATTAGCAAGTGCTGCAGAGCCTGGGGTGGAATCTTCTTCAAAGACCCATCCCCTTGAAGAGGATGTATCAGTAGTATCTCATGAACAAGGAGACTGCTTCCCAGCTAACCATGAACAACTTGCACCTCCCAGGACTCCTGCTAAGAGTATCAAACCCATGCTTCAACGAGAGAAGCCATTTAGGCCATCGTTTGACGTAGGGGATGTTATGGAATATCTGAAGTCACCAGCAACGTGTTTTACGCCGAACAAAAAAGGCCGTGACAGTAGAAGTAGTTTCGCTTTTGATGAGTTCATTGGCGACCAGCTTCGCAAAGCTGTGGAAATAACAGGCGGCAACAGGGATAGAAATACCGGTGTCGGCGCCCTCCTCAAGGGCAAAAGTGTTGAATGTGCAAAAACTGAGAATGGAATTTTGAAAGGAGTTGTTATTGCTCTCAGTAAGAAACTTGCTAATCAAATGCCAGAAATTTATAACATGTTATGTTTGCTGGGTGCTGATTATCGTCCCGTGTACGACGATTCGTGCACACATCTATTACACAAGGTATGTGTCAATAAGACTATAGAACACGTGACAAACCATTACGTCATCTTTATCATGATTGGTCNCACTGCATTTATTGCAACAATTGCAGCAATTTGGATTGCAACAACTTCCTTCTGATCTAGTCTGGCTTATCAGGATTCTTACTGAACCTGGAAAACTTCGAAGACTTGGAAAATAGGTCAATTTTATAGACAGTCGGGGAAAGTCTGGAATAGTCTGGGATTTTTCTATAATATTTGTAAATGTCTGGGAAAAGTCAGGGAAGGCAAACTGTTTGGTTCACATATCATTTTCATGAACTCGTTGCATGGTTGTTCGCAATGTTCCATTTCTTGTCAATAAATGTGAACTTTATCACTCTGCATAGTGCTATAGCAAGTATATGTACATTACCTATCCATTAACCTTGTTTGTAAATATGTGAAGTGGAATCTGGCAAAAAGTAAGTGTCTTTCACTATCAGTCAGGGAAAAGTCAGGGAATAGTCTGGGAATTTTGCTTCGGGTATTGGGTATGAACCCTGTTTATTGTGTCGAGCTAAAATTTGCTATTCTTCCTAGCTTTCTACCCAAATGTGTAATTAAGCAACACGTGCGCATATAGATACTCCTGTTAGATATTAGCTACTTTTTCTGTTTATCCTGCTTCAAGGCAGGAAAAGTCTTTTGTCCTTCTGATCGTGAAAATTGTTATCGATTTGTCTCCTATGTATAAAGGTTTGCTTTATGATAATGTCTGTAGGTTCCAATGTAAAAGAGTATTTAAAAAGTGCACCCATTCTAATGATAAAATTGAGATATACCTCTGATTGATGGCTGTGCGGTCATTCAATCTTTCAAGCCCTTTCCTGCATATACACGTTTTTTTATAAGAAAATAATTATTTTGCCTGAGCCTCAATTTTCTTAACATTTCCCGAAATTGAGCCTGAGATTTTCTTAAATTTTTCTTAACTTTTACTGAAATAAACTGGCTAGAGTGGTTTACACTTTCGTTAACAATATTGTATACTTGAATTTGAATTCCATCTTTAACATCTTGAATGCAACAACGACGAAATAATGATTTTTGGCCTATGAAAACACTTAATTTTGGAAATTGAGCCTCGTGATTTTCTTACGATTTTCTTAAGATATTGACGATTTGAGCCTCATTTTCTTATAAACTTTTTCTTATGAAAAAAAACGTGTACTACAAAAGCGCTACATGTTGTATCATTTTGTTAGATAGAACAGGCTACCTCACCCAGGCAGGAGTGATTTCTAGAGAGGCTTAGGGGGTGGAGCACCTCTTGTTAAAGTTCGTCATTTTGGGGAGGGGACTCAGCCCAACCTCTAAAGTTTTATATTGATCTTGCTTTTGAATGTGCATTGACCTTGCTTTCAATGTTTTTTATTGCAATGATAAATTTCCTCACTGCTACATGGCTATTGAGATCTTTCTAGATGATGACTATATTATATCACAATTAGACTAAATTATCATGTCTCCATCTTTAAAAATATGGGTGTGGCTGCAAATTGACCACACCTACTTTATGGCATGGCACCTAGAGCTCTCTTATTAAAATTTTTAGTAACCACTCCTGCACCCAAGGGTACACACCATGCATTCCCCCTAATGTTACACTCCCGACAACTTCCCTTATGTCCTTATAACATCCGCTTCAGTTTGGCCCTTTCATTTATTGCAGGGAAAGCCAAGCGACTACCTAAGAGAAGTAAAGCAGGCCCGAAACCAAGGAAAATTTATCGTTTCAAAGTTTTGGCTTGATGCTTGTTTGGACAATAACACTAGGGTACCTGAAGAACAATACCCATGTACTTATAATCCGAAGATGTCGTTGTCTGTTGTTTCAAAAGAAAAGAAAACTACCCGTGCCTCGGTAAGTTATGTGGTGGTTCATCCAGGGCATCAGGTATTGAGAGGGGGACACGGAAACGCTGTTTCCAGGGAATGTTTTATCAGTGAATAGGAACTATTTTAGAAAGTTCAAATTTATGGAAAGTAGTAATATGGATGTATTATGGAAATTAGTTCTATTGACGTTTTCTTGGTATTTGTTGTTAACTACAGTGTTTCAATATGCAAAAGTACTTTGAATGATCAGCGGGAAATTTTTGCCACGAGTCTCGTTCCCAGATAGTAGGAGCCTTTTTATGCGCTGAATCAATGTGTGTTTTTTCCTATTTTTCAATTTCCTTATTGGTATTGGTTAGTTAAGTATTTATTCTACTTTGGTGATATTACAGGGTTAATTCACCGATTAAGTTGATATTTGATTGAAGGATTGATTGATTGATTGATTGATTGATTGATTGAAGGATTGATGGATGGATTCATTGAATGATGAATGGATGGATGGATAGAGCAGTTTATTTAGTGATCATCAGGGTGGTTGATTGTTTGATTAATTGATTTATTGAATGATTCATTGATTAGATAGATACTGAAAAATAGATTCATTGAAGGATTGATTGATTGATTGATTGATTGATTGATTGATTGAAGGATTGATGGATGGATTCATTGAATGATGAATGGGTGGATGGATAGAGCAGTTGATTTATTGATCATCAGGGTGGTTGATTGTTTGATTAATTGATTGAATGATTCATTGATTAGATAGATACTGAAAAATAGATTGATTGATTGATTGTTTGATTGATTGTTTGATTGATGGATGGATTGGTTAATTGATTGATTTAGTGATGGACGAATGGATAGATAGAGCATTTAATTTATTGATCATCAGAGTGATTAATTGATTCATTGATCGATGGATTGATTGGTAAAATGCTTGATTGATCAACAAAGTGATCTGTTGATTGCTCTCACCTTTTCTCGTTGATTGCTTCCCAGCTCCTATTTTTATTTTCATTTATCTTATTTCCACAATGTCCAATTTCTAAATTAATGCCGCAAGCAGAAATAGCTGCTCGAGAAACTTAGGCCGCCACTTGTTCACTGCTTTTCTTCGTTTGTGACTCTTGTGTTTCAACTTTTGTCTTTTGTCTGTAATTTCTGATCCCATGTTTGATCACTTGTTGTGGATTTCTACACAGAAATCAAAATCATCTCAGAAAAGCAGAGCTGAAAATGCTGAAGACGGCGAAGAAAGAGAGGAGAACCAGGAATCAGTAAGAAAGTCGTTGACTAAAGCAGATGGAAGGCATTCTATGGCGATTTCTGAAAATGCAAGAGGAATCATGGAAGATGATGCGAGTGATCAACAATCATTGCAGAATGATGATATTGATGAATCTAAAGGGACTTCTTCCACCAGTGTGATTTCACCTCCGGCTCTTGAATGCACGTCCTCTTTGGATGACAGATTGGAGTTCAAAAGACAAATAGAAGAGTTTATGGAAGCAACAAAGGTATGCTTAGTACAGTGGTTCTTAGCAGGGCCACAGAGAGGGAGGGGGCAGATTGTCCCAGGACCTCAATGTCCAAGGGACCTCACAACACCCATTGCTCCAAAGTCTGAGGGAGGTTAAGGAGTCCCGTATACTTTTGTATGCGTGGGAGTGCCTATTAGAGAGGACACTTATCCTTAGCCATCATCATGTGAGGTAGGGTGGCCAGTTCCTTTCCTCGCCGCCTTTATCTCCCCAATGTTCCCACAGGTGCCCATTTGCTGCTGGGTGAATAGTGAGTGAGCATTCAATCAGGGCATCGAGTCGGACTCAACCGTAGACCTACCGCTCGGGAGGCATGCGCTCAAACCACTATGCCACCTCACCCACGATTGGAGGGGGGTTCATGATGTTAACCGGCAGTAATGTTCCATAGCTAATTTCAAATACCATGAAAATTTTCTGCTCGCTGGAGGCCTCCACTTTCTCTTTCCCCCCGGGGCCTCTGAATTCTTTCGGTGGCCCTGGCTGTAGTATGATTGGTCACTTGCCGTACCTGTCAATCATCTTTATGTACCTGTCAATCATCTTTATTTATATAAGTAGTGATTATCGTAATCGAGGGCAATCTTTCATTCAGAGTTTTGATTACAAGCAACACATGACATTTCAGTCTTTTTGTCGTACAAGCCTTGCAGCTCTGACTACCGTTACATGGTTCGTAGCCTGGGTGCGATCGAGCCCCAACGATTCAGCCAGTTAGGATTAGGGCTATTTTTTTATTTATTCGTATAAGTATTGACAGAGCAGACAACTGTGGCCATTACACAAAACATAGCAACCCTTGTGGTATACATGCATCTATTAAAGTAAGGAGAGCTACTTTATAAGGAACCTACTTGTAGACGGCTGTGCATTTATGCCTAGGCCAAGTCATACAGAAGACGTTAACAATAGCACCCACTGCCTTCTAAGTCTGGTGTTTTGACTAGTTAGAATGGAGAGGGAAAGCTAAACACTCATGGTTTTCAGCGGACTAGCTGCCTACTGTAGTTTTTACTGTATCTGCAGATGTGTGGACTAAGGTTACATGAATAGGCACAAGCGCTGCACAATACACTATTGATGTGGAAAAAACTATGTTTTTCTACTTTTCATGATTTGCAATGTGATCTTTCCTTCGCTGATGATCTAGGCCTAGTCATGTCCTCATAGAGCATATAATACATCGTTGAAAATAACTGAAAATAATCAAGAATAAGGAAACCGGTTCCATTCATTTACAGCCAAAATTAACATAAGTATGTTTATGAACTTCTTTCCTTCCTTATTTGTGCCTTTTTCTTGAGTTCAACCGACTGTTATGGCACTATATGTGCAGTGAAAATTAAGGAACTATTAAGAAACTTTTAGTACTAGAATTTGACAAAAAGATCGCCAAAAATTATAGAACTAGGTCTTGAGCTGCAATAGTCGACAAAAGTCCCTGGGACACTCTCTAAAAATTATAGAAAAATGTATTCTCAGGGTTTACATCATTGCGCTTTGTACGAACCCCCTATCCCCCTATAACAATGTTGTGTTGCTTATGAGACACTAAGCGTTATTAGGCAGGTAAAATTTTTCGATTGCCGCATGTATGTCTTCCAGAAACTAACATTGTTTAGGGGAGGAGGGGGATGAATATTGCGTGCAGAATAGAAAGGTACAAAGTGTCCCAGGACTTTTGGCGACTATTGTAGGTTTCTTAGTAAAAAATCACGTAGCATAAAAACACAGAGCAGCCATGGCCAAGCGGTAATGCACTCGACTCAGACCAACGTTGTCCTGGGTTCGAGGCCCACCGCAGACCATTGGTGACGTCAGGAAGGGCATCTGGCCTTAAGTGCTCGTTCCAGAACTAAAGTCCTTTTAGAGGCACTCTCCCAGCCCTAAGGGATGGGGAAACGGAAGTAAAATCGAGAGAGAGCATAACAACACTGAATATTGAAGATGCTGTATTTGCCGTGTAAACGTTGCTTTCTCTTTTGTTTAATAATTTTTTACCTAACAGCTATCAAGTTGTTTTGATCTGAAATTTTTATGGCTGTCGCAATATTTTAAAACATTCATAGTGTGTTATGATTTGCCTAGAAAGAAGATGTAACGTTTGAAGATATGACCATTGATCATGAAGGTCTGAACCAGGACTTTTTATCAGTTGTTTTACGAAGATAATTTCTTTTTATTTAGGGTAATAAAGGTGGAATTCACCGCAATCGAAGGCAACTGCTGAGTTCAGTATCTTCAAATGATGATTCGCGCTTGAAGCGATCATCTGTGGCAAGAAGGCTAAGATCACGC
This sequence comes from Cassiopea xamachana, assembly GCA_900291935.2. Classification (NCBI taxonomy): domain Eukaryota; kingdom Metazoa; phylum Cnidaria; class Scyphozoa; order Rhizostomeae; family Cassiopeidae; genus Cassiopea; species Cassiopea xamachana. The sequence continues at coordinate 2,009,226 of OLMO02000297.1, forward strand.
CAATCCTCTCAAGTAACTACATGTTATAAATCAGTATTTTTAATTAACAACTATTATATATACTAATATGCACTATACATAGATAAATTTGTATTTCATATGTATGTATATATATATATATATATATATATTTATATTTATATTTATATTTATATTTGTATGTATGTATGTATGTATGTATGTATTTATGTATGTATTTATGTATGTATGTATGTATTTATGTATGTATGTATGTATGTATGTATGTATGTATGTATGTATGTATGTATGTATGTATGTAAGAAGCTGAAAGCTGAACCTTGGATGTAGATAACTTCTATGACATTTGTGACGTATACTCAGAAATAAGTTAATATATCTTTGCAAGTTATTTTGGAAATTGAAGATTTGCATTGATTGCATATTAATTCTTGGCTTCTTTTTAGGCAACCGATAGCGATACTTTGAAGATTCCTTCTGAAAGGAAACAGAATTCTAAAGTTTCTGCCTTCCCATCAGTGCATCCTTCACAAGGTGACGTAATTACATATGATGATCCAGCAGGGCGTCAGGAAAGAGAGCGAATACTAGCGCAATTAAAAGCCGCAAGCCCTAGCCAAGATGGCTTTCAGACGCCTGCCGATTTGTCTGAATTGCCTGTAGACCAAATTGAAGAACCAGACCCACATGAGGTGTGACTTTCTTGCGTTCTTGCGCCTGTTTTTAGTATTCTGTTATTCAGAGTTGCAGATGGAAATCGCAGCCTTTTAATCATTGGAGAAGCAGAACGATGACAAAAGAGTCCACATATTCCTTTATCGATGCTGACGACTGATCCAGGGTAATTCCATGAAGACTATTCCATTTAAGACTATTCCATTTTAGACTATTCCATTAGATAACTTTTCCAACTGGCTTAAACAATATAACTTACTGAAGATGACTCAAGCATGAGTTGAAACGTAGAAGTCGAATCACACCGCGTAAGTCGTATTTGTTAAGTCAGTTGGAATGGTTATTGAATGGAATAATTTTAAATGGAATAGTCTTCATGGAATTACCCTAGATCAGTCGTCAGTATCGATAAAGGAATATGTGGACTCTTTTCGTCGTCATTCTGCTTCTTCAGTTTTTCAGAGTAAAATAAAATTATGCAGAATTACAGTTATGCAAAATTTATTATAATCATGCAGAACTAGATATAATTATGCAGAATAAATTACAGTTATGCAGAATAACATTTAATTGTTCAGAGTAAGATAAAATTATGCGTAATAAGTTACAGATATGCAGAATAACTTACAAATATGCAGAATAATATGGAATTATGCAGAATAAATTTCATTTATGCAGATTAATATACAGTTAGGCAGGGTAAAATACAGTTATGCAGAATATGTTACAGATATGCAGAAAAGTATATAATTATGCGGAATAAAGTGCATTTATGCTGAATAATATATAAGGATGCAGATCCATTCATGCAGGATTCCTTCCAGATAAGCAAAATAGCTTATAGATGGGCAGAGTAAGATGTAATTATCCAGAATAAATTGCTGTCATGCAGAGTAAAATGTAGTTATGCAGAATAGAATAAAAGCTAGGCAGAACGCTATACAGTTATGCAGAATAAATTACAGCTATGCAGAACAAATTAAATATGCAGAATAAGATATAATTATGCAGAGCAAATTTCTATTATGCAGAATAATATGTAGTTTTGCAGAGCAAAATAGAGGTATGCAGAGTTTCCCACATCGTACGCTAGAAGAGTTCAGTCCATTCTTAAACTTGAATCTTCTACAGGAAATAGATCCTTCCACTATACTTATAGAAGCATTCTTTCCAGATTGTTCCGCCAGTTAAAGATGCGAGCAAAGACATGACTGACTCGCCTCCAAAAATTGCCGCTTCCAGCACTAAACATGACATAACGTATGATCCAAATAATTTACCCACACCTCCGCATCGACCCGTCAATATGCACATTGCGAATCCAGTACAGCAACCAGCTCCCGTCAATTTGCTAGAAGAGAGTGACAAGGAGGAGGATGCAGAAGCGGAGACAAAAATCTACAAGTTCATCCTCTCAGCCATGTCACCTCAAGAGAAAATTCATTACTCAGCAATGATAGAAAGTTTAGGTGGGGTTATGTGCGACACGCAACATTTCACATTAGAATGTTCCCATGTGGTAATTGGAGCGCCAAATAGGTATGAAAAAATACTTTCTCCACTGTTTTTGGCGTAATATTGATCCTGCTATCATTGTTAGTAATCATTAAACCATTCTTTACAGTTGTTAATATCAGGGTTCGTATGGTTTTGAAAGTGTTGAAAAATTAGAAAAAGGGCCACGACGATGAACATTGTACATATTTTCAAATCTTTAATTCGACACACCAGAAATTAACATATATCGATACTATCATAGCGTCTTAATTCGACATTTCCTTTAGAACGGTATGATAGTATGGACATGTCTTAATTCCTGGTAGGTCAAATTAAAGCTCTGAAAATATGTACAATGTTTTTCGTCGTGGTCCTTCTAAGGTTCATACCACAGCTGCCGTTCCCAAGAAATGTTTTGGAAAATTATAGAAATTGATGATTCAGATTTACCAGGACCTGCATGTGATAGGCGACCTTTGAGTTCTTGCCTTGGATAGCTTCTGTTCAACCAGACAACTTGATTATGAGTATGTTGCAGATGTGCCCAAGATTTCCCTTCCCTCGTAAACTGCCCTTCGCAAGATTTCCCTTCCCTCCCAAGATTTCCCTTCCCTCGTAAATTGCCCTGTTTCTGCCTTTCTTCTGGCTGCCTTATCACGCAACAAAGTTTAGAGAAATGTTCATGTACCATTACCAACCTTCTCAGCTCTTTCACCATTCATCCTACTCTTTCTGTTCTTGTCTTATATTTCCTTTCATTTATTACACATTTTGATGTACCATCTTTGACCGAGATCTCTTGCCTTGAAACGGCATCATTTCTTCTTCAGAAATGAAAAGTTCCTGGCATCAGTAGCTGCTGGAAAATGGATCCTGCATAAGTCATATTTGGAAGCAAGTCGAGAGTCTGGATTCTTTGTCTCAGAAGAAGATCATGAATGGGGGACAGAGCGAGATCCATCTAAGCTAGCAATGGCTGTTCGAAGATGGCGTCAAAGATTGTCGAAGGAAAGAGAGGTAATGTTATATGGATATATGATATACATTTTTTTATAAGCAAAACATTTGTAAGAAAATGAAACTCATATGTCCAAAATCTTAAGAGAATCTTACGAAATCACAAGGCTCAATTTCCAAAGTTAAATGTTTTTGTTGGCCAGACATTGATGTTATATCATTATTACATTGAAAATGTTAAAGATGGAATTCAAATTAGAATATACACGATAGAAGAAGAAGTATAACCCATTTTATTTAAGTAAAAGTTAAGAAAACTGAAGCACAGTATATATATATATATATATATATATATATATATATATATATATATATATATATATATATATATATATACACATACATACATACATACATACATACATACATATACATAGATATACATATACATATGAAGTGCTAATATCACCTCAAAACCACAAAGCGTAAGCCAGGATGATTAACTGAATCTAAATGCAGTCCCCGCATTCATGTCTTCGGAAAAATGCTCTACGCGAATTTAAAACACCTCCAAAAGTGCCAAAAGTAATAAAAGGAGATCGAAATAAAAGGTGGGATCTTCAAATTGGCCAAGATTATATGCAGGATTCATACTGATCCTGGAAAACCTGGAAAATGGGCTATTTTTACAAAAAATCAATGAAAACCTGGAATAGCCAGGGAATTTTCTATAATTTTTATCCAAGTCAGGGAAAAGTCAAGGAAAAATTATTTAGTCATCATATCATCTTTCTTAACTATTGGTTTGGCCGTACGCAAAGTCGTTGCTCTAATTGTTGTCAGTAGATGTGAACGTTATCATTTAGCATTGTGAAATAGCAAGTATATATGTAGTACCTATTGATAATGCTTCATTTTATTTACTTCTTTTTGTAAATATGTGAAATGGGGGTCAGGGAAAAAGTGTGTGTTTTTGACTACCAGCGAGGGAAAAGTCAGGGAATAGTCAAGGAATTTTGATTCATGTATTGGGTATGAACCCTGTAATTAGAGTCCCCCGTTTATTTTGGGTTTTACAGTAGCATACGTAACAATTTGATTAGTGTGTTGCACTCGTCGCTAATGTAGTGAGCTTACTTTGATTGAATATCTTTTTGCTTTGATCAGTCTGACCCGTCTGCTGGGGCTTTTAAAGGATGGCACATTTTGCTATCCGTTGGCTCTTCCTTCAAGCAACATGGTTTCAAAAGAATTATTGAGGCTGGTGGTGGTACAGTTGGTAGTACACACCCTCCTTTTAGGAACTTAAATGGAGTCACGCATGCATTTGTTGGTGAGTATTCTGTTTGTTTTTGTAGCATCATATTTTTCTATTCTTTCTTCATATCGTGCCATGCCACAGGGTGTCTGTCACATAAGAGAAATCAGGGAGATGCCAGAGGAATCCAGTCCCTCATAAATATATCAGGGAAATATAGTCCTTTTTTTCATTTCAGTAAAATCTTAACCTTTTCACTGACATCCAAGAATGGCACATTACACTTTAATTATCATTTTTCATCTTTGTGCCATAATCTATTCTCTGAAATATGCAGTATATTGCTGAAAGGTCAAAGGAGTACCAGATTTTGAATGTTTCAAACATGCTGATGTACTGTTTCTTTGCTTGGCTTGGTTGTTTGACTCGTGGGTCGCTTGGAGGGTACTCGTTTCATATAATTTTTGTTCTATTCGATGACACTTACAATGAAATACGTAAGGGAAAAAGGGATATTTGTCAGGGAAATTTCAGGGAATCCATCTTGAAGATTTAGCAGACACCCTGTTCTGTTTTCAATTTCTGACTGGGACATATATTTGCTATAGAGAACAAGTTATTGGCAAACTACCTGCAGTTTAAGACGATGTCAAAATCGTTTCTAGTAGCTTGCTTCCAGTTGCTTTCAACTTCTTTGCACTTTTTTATTAGAATAAAGTTTATAGGAATATTAAGGCTCAGAATTGCTAACATTTAAGAATAATTTAAGAATAATGCAAGATTCAAGCTTCATCAAAACTTAGACTTTTGTGTATTTGAGCTATGGTACTGCTTGTTGATTAAATTTTTGCACTAGCCATGTAATATTTGTTATTCTGCTCCACTTTTATTTTACTTTTTGATGAAGTAAACCAACAAGAAAGATTTGAATATATTCCTTTCATTTTCAGACCGAGTTACACCTTCGATATTTCAGAACAATTTAAGAATAGTCTTAGGCTCAAAACCGAAAACATTTTAAGATTATTGAGGCTCAGTGTAAAGTTAAGTAGTCTTATAAAAAAGTGAGTAATTGTGAATTTCTCGTCTCAGTCAATCTCTCTTGGTTTCATTTTCAACAGCAACAGGAGCATTGCGTGTTGGTCAATCTTTTGTCACCTTAGCACTAGTTCAATAACAGATATTTTTCGTACGTTCTAGATTCAAGCAAAAAAACCCTTGGACTTGTAGATTATAACCAATTATATTCTGCTGGTATTTGGGTGCTTCGTCCGGATTACATAGCGGATTATTTGACACAAGATCCACCTCCACCTATTCAAAAATTCGTCGTTTCTGAAGTTCAAAAGCTGATGGAGACGGAATCAAAAGATGACACATCAACTGATACAAAGAAGAGGAAGAATGATGAAGATATTTCTTCTCAGAATTTGAAGCGAACAAGGAAGTAGATTGCGATTATAATCGTCATAATCAGACTCTACTTATAGAACCACGTCAAATGACTACATACGTCGTTGTTAGTTAATGCCTGCTCATATGGAGGAAGTTTCCTCGGCATTTTCCGGGTGAAGCGGGAATCTCTGTCAGCCGAGACTTCACTTCATTTATATAAACCACATGACATCACCAAGCTGTCACGTGAGAAAATGTTTTCCCGGCTAGCTGAGATCTCGGCTGAATGCTACCGAGATCCCGCCTGGACGAGGAAACATTTTACCATATGAGCACATTTCCTCAGCAAAGCGGGAAAATGATCTTTGTTTGCACAGGTCACGTGGTCATAGTTTCCCTGGCAAAGCGGGAAAACATCTCCACATGATAGGTTACAAATTATTTCCCTGGCTCACCGAGATTCTTGCTGCGCCGGGAAAATACTGGGGAAACTTTCTCCACATGAGCAGGCCCTTAGTAGCACTTTGAATTACCCCCATTCCTTGCAAAGGATGTTTACTAAATTGGGCCCAATGCTTAGTACGTATTAAATGATTACACAAACTCGTATACACAGTAGCGTACTCGGAGATTATCTTCTATGGGGACACTGTCATGATTGTGAAAAATGGCGCCCTGAAATCTTAAGATAGCGCCCCCTCAGACCTCAAAAGATACGTTAAAGTATCACTTTGTCGCTTTCATAGCCTTTCAAAAGTGCTCTCAATGGAGTTTGCGTCCCTCTGTCCTCCTCCCCCCGACTATCACACCACAGCGTATATAAGGTTTTAGCATGTATGGATAATCCACGTCTTCACACGCTGGTGTTTACATGTTGCTAGTCCTAAGGGACCACATATTGTTTATATCCCAGGTTGGGGGCGAAGAGAAATAGGGTAAATGATTTTTCAGGCAGCCTTAAGGTTGGGTGTATAATTTTTTGCCTCTCAAAGGTTAGGTAGCAGTTATTTAATAGCTGTATATTGCTTGGGTAGTTATTACTTTTATAGAGCACATGGTTAGGTAACAACAAATTAACCAACTAAACATTACTCTTCAGTCCCAACCTGAGACACAATAATGAGCTGTCCCTAAGAAAAGAGATTTGTGAGTGAGAGAGTTCATTTTGATGTCAAAATTATCATAAACAGACGCTCAAATGAACTAGAAATTATTGACTGTGGTCTATAAATACGTTTTTTTATAAGAAACTAGGATCGGCACATAGTACTAAAGTTTCTTAATTTGACATCATAATTTTAACATGCTAGTACTTTCTCGATTTTACCTCCGTTTCCCCCGATTCCTTGGGGCTTGGAGGGTGCCTCTAAGAGGACTTTAGTTCTGGCACGCAGAGACACATTTACCCATGGGCCCACAGGGCCCGGGCCCAGGGGCCCCCTAAAATTCTTAGATTTAGGGGGCCCCGAGCAAACTTTCGAAAAACCAGTGAATTACAAGTCCCCTTATAAGCTTACCTTGCGACCATGTCCATAAAAATTAATGCTAACAGGGTGCTGGGTACTATACACGTGACAACACTTTTTAGGTGTATTTAAATGAGCCCAAATCAAGTCTGGGCCCAGGGCCCCAACCGACTTAAATGCGGCCCTGCTGGCACGAGCATTTAGGACCGGATGCCCTTCCTGACGTCACCAATGGCCTGCGTTGGGCCTCGAGCCTAGGACCATGTTCGTCTGAGTCAAGTACTTTACCGCTAGGCCACGGCTGTTCGTAATCTTAACATTCTAGTAGTAAAAGTTTCTTAATTAGTTTCTTATCTTCGAGACCGAAACTCACTTTATTTTATGAAAGTGGAGCATTTCTGGATGGAGATAGACACTCATTTTAACGAAAAATGTCCAAGAAAACCAGAATCATAGGTTACAATCTTTTCACAACAAAAAGAGTGCTAAATAACGAGTGGATGCAATTCAATGTATTCTTTTTTATACAAATTGAGATTTTACAGTTTCTTAATATTTCTTGAACAAAGTGCTAGAGTTTCTTAATGTTTTGAACGCTTTAGAGCTCGTTTCTTATAAACTACTTTCTTATAAAAAGACGTGTATTTAATTATTCATGCTCACTTTCCACTCTTGAAATTTGGAGAATATTTTCACTTTCGTTAGGCAGATCGTGTCACTTTCTTTTGTCTTTGTTCAAAATCATTTTACGTGGTTTAGAACCAAAGAACTTTTCCTCCTGAAAAGCCTTTTAGTCAAAATTCACAAACTGTATTTTACCGTAAATTATTTCATAGAATCTCTTTATCCTTACGAGCTGCTTTCTTATGTCAGGTTGCAATCGCTCTCATTTGTACTTCATTTTTTTATGAGGAACCTACCTTTTTTCATAGGAAACCTAGCTCGAAGCCTCGTACTAAGAGTTTCTTAAATTTTCGCCATAATTTTAGTTCTAAAAGTTTCTTAAAAGTTTCTTAATTTAGCGAGCGAAATTGCTTTGACATCGTACGCATTAGGTGGATTTAGCAAACTATTTGCAGTTAATGCAGTTAAATTCTGAAGCAATGTCATGTTTACATTGTTTTGGTGCAGCTTTACGTTGAACCAGGTGCCGATGTCAATGTGCTATTTATCTAAGTTTCTTAGCTTTTTCCTAGTAGTTCTAAAAGTTTTTCAATTTTAGGCCTGATACTAGGTTGCTTATAGACTGTTTTCTGATGAAAGAACGTGTACGAGCGAAGTAACATTAGAAATGAAGCTGTCTTGAAACATTTTGTAAAATGGGTGCTAAACATTCCCAATGAATTCATTAAAGTGTAATAAGGCCAAAGGCACTCAAACAAGCGTAGGGTAGGGGGTGGAGCAGCCCCCTTAGTTGGGCAGAAATCCGCTATGTTCCTAAATTTGAAGTCCTCCTACGTATCGTTTTTTATTTTCACTCAAAGTTAATTTGACTTCATATTGTGAAAATTAAGTATTTAATGCAATAGTTTTGAGTTGATCTATTTGGCATTTGAATTTAGCTTATATGTAACAAAGATCTATTCGATTTAATACGTAGTTTTTAATGTTGCTAGGAGTCTTTGTTGCTGATGATGAAATCAAGACGTTTCCTGGGCGCTCATTCCAAATATTCCCCCTTCCTCTGTGCCACATGCATAAAACTACGAACTTTGATCCATCGGACGTTGTTGTTGACTTCCGCGAAGGAGGTTCGGTAGCATCTGTTTGAAAATGGCGGCCTGGATTTATGTAGCTGCTGTTGCAGGGTCGTACCTATGTACTTCTCTCTTATTGTTTAGGTTTCCAACAATTATTCATAGGAAAAAGAAACAAAAGTTTAATGTGAAGCACATAAGTCATCGAGGTGGTGAGTACAGTTGATGGCTAGTTTGCTATTTGTTGTATGCAGGAGTTTATGGGCCTAACCTGTTGTAGGAAATGACGCTGCAGTTTTACAACAGCAGATGGTAATATATACGTCCAGAGCCTATCTTTGGCAGCCCGTTTTGATTATTAGGTACTGTCTAATTTTTTTGTATTCTTTCATTAGCTTTTGTGTTTTTATTACAGATACTTTAAGTTCATTACTTGTAGCCACATTAGTAGAACTGGTTCAGCTGCACCTGTAATTGAGCTAATCCCAAAGCAATTGTTCAGCAGATATTCTTGCAGAAATCTGGTTAATAAGGCTCTGTTAAAGATCTCAGGGCTGCATCGTGTTATCTATATCTTTATTTTCAGGTGCTGGTGAAAATATTGAAAATACAATGACTGCATTTAAACAGTAAGTACTTGTCAAAGTCTGATTAATCTCTCTGTGCACACTACATTTGAACTACATACAGTATAAGCAGGGATGTCTGCACCATGGAGGCACACCAATTTTGCCCCCATCCTCTTCCTCCCTGCTCTCTGCCAACAGCCCTGGGGAAAGGGGGTGAAATGTGCCGTTTTTGAGTAGGTACTCATTGTGGCCACACAGATTGATAGAAGATATGACAACAGTATCATGTCTTTGGTGCCATGTATAGAGTTGTACTCATAGATCTCACTACTAATTCAAAATATAAAAATCTGTTGGAATTGAGCTGAATAAAGGAAAGATTGCAATTTCCTCTGTGAATATTCATTGTAAGAAAGCAAGAATAAATATAGGAGTTCATGCATGAAATCTTGTTGAGTTGTTTTCTCTTTGAGTAGTGTAGTTTTGTCATGCATCTATCAGGCACCAATACCCCTACAGATAGTTGATTCATTTCTTCCTTTATGTAGTAGCCTAGCAAAAAGTTCAGAAACAGAAGTTTGTGAAGCTTTTTTCTTCTAGTGCAATAGATGCTGGCTCAGAAATGATTGAGTTAGATGTGCATCTCACTGCAGATAAACAGGTTCAAATTATTTCAATATTATGAAATGTCTGTTTTTGTGACATTAAACAGGTCTTGATTCTGGACAGTACAAGTATCAGATATTTTGAATTAATGTTTGACAGGGTGGCCAACAAACCTTGGAAGACCCTGAAAGCCCCTGGATTTTCTTTGCCCCTGGAAAAATACCGTGGAAAACCCTGAAATTTCAACCTACCCCTAAAAAGTTATGTTCCAAAGCAGATTTCTCAAGCATTAATATTTGGCCTTGCAGTTCTGCTACATTGTTTATTTCCATAATGCAGTGGAGGAGGATCTATGAGGTTATTGTGGGGAAAACAGTGTATCATTTGTCATGTGGCAAGCAGCATCTTTTTACAACAACGAACACAAAATTTCAAGTAAATTGCAGAATGAAAGGTGGATGGATACAGGCAGAAGATCTATATGGGAATAACTATATTTTTCAAAAGCATAGTCTAAAATACCCTGGAAAACCCTTGAAATATGGCAGAAAATTCCCTGAAAATCCCTGGTAAAGAATTTCATTTCACTGTTGGCCACCCTGTTTGATTTTTTTGTATTTTGATCATTGAAGGCATATAGGTAAGCCATGATTTCTTTTGGACTTGGATGGAATGAATAGCTAAGTTGCATATTTTCAAGAAGTGTATGAATTACAGAAAAAATTGACTTAGAGCTGATTTAATGTTTGTGAGAAAATGTCTTGATGCTCATTCCTTTCTATATATTCTCATTGTTGATTGTCTTTTACATCACAGTTTACTCCTTTTTCATATATCCTTTGTTGCCTTTAATTACTTTTCTTTGCTACTTCAACCCACCACTTTTTGATATATCTACCAAGCGATCATTGTAAGCAATCAATTTTTTGTCTTAGGTTGTTGTTGCACATGACAACAACCTGAAAAGAGTATGTGGTATGGACATCAATATCAGTGATGTTAACTATGAGGTTTGTTCCATGTTTAATATCAGGCTCATGTCAAAACAATGACAGTACACTACAGTATATCCTCACTGAAAATTTTCACATCTGTTTGTCTGACATGGCTTCACTACCAATGTCAGTACCACTATGCACTACCTAGTACTACCTTCATTTCCATGAACTTGCTGCAGAAAATAGAGCAGGTAATTTAAGGCAAGCCACTATCCATGCTTTTTTCAAATAGCTTTTTTGAATCATACTCAAACTTTGTAAATCAGACCTAAAAGGGAATAAGGTAATTGTTTTCTCTTTTCTTTTTTTTGAGCATATGCCACATTATATGGCATATCTTGTCAAGCTTAAATGTTAAGTAATCATTTTGGCAATTCAAATTTCCATCCTCACTTATTTGAATTTTTGGCTTATCCAATTGGCTGGCTCCGCATTTGAGTTCACACCGTTCGGATAAACAATGATACACTGTATATAAATTTAGATATTTACATCTTCATACCTTTTCATGTGATATTGCCAAATGGTTAGGCTTTGTATTTTTATTTTGAAAGTTCTATGTCAGTATAACTTCATTTGTACATCAAGGATGTCATAAGAGGCATCTGTCCCCCAAAGAATTTCCAAAACATATTCCCCATTTTCAGCCCAGTATGAAAAGAGAAGAGTTTGACCATGCTTTGACTTGCCAAGAAGATTGCTGTTGCTCAGTTCAAGTCATAAGCAATATTTTTCCATGATCAGCACTTGAGCTATTCTAGGTCTATTAGAACATTATATTTTGGTCTCTAGTGCCACCCTTGCTGTACATCAACCATGTGGCTACATATTATTGAAAGTTGTACTATTCTTTGATGAGTAGGCCATTTATACATTACAGGATCTTCCTGAAATGTGTGAGACACTGGAAGTTACATTTTCAAATGGTAGTTTTTATTTTTTATTTGTTAACTAGAAACTGAATACATTTGTTTCATTGCTTAATCTTTGTCCATTTGGAAGCTAGCTAGTAGCTGTTTTAGTGTTTAATCTTTTGCATAGATGGAAACTGCTAACCATTTGATGCTTGTATAGAATGTGTTTACTAACACAATCTTTTATTTTTTGATCAAATTTTCACCTTAGAAAGTTGCTCTGGTCACATTTTATCTTATTCAGCATTATATTGATGATTGATGAATTCTACCTACATTCATTCTACTAAAGATCAATGCAAGCTATAAAGTTCTTTCATATATTTTTAGAACCTTTTATATTCATAGCTATTTTGGAACATGATATTTAATGTAAGATGTTTGTAAGTAGTAATCTTTGCTTAGAGTTACTTTGTAAATCAAAGAATTGACAGCAGGATCAATTTATCCTAACAAAATGTTTACTTTTGACATAAAGCTCGTATAGTTGAAAATGCTAAAAGTGAAAGCAGCACTAAAGCCAATAGAAGTTGGTTTATCTACTCAACAATATCAGAAGCTTCAACAGGTGGCTGCCTGTGATTTATCGCCAGCTACTTCTGAATAAACTGCCATCTACTTTAACTTGAAATGACTTTTACAATATACAAGTAGCAAGTGGCCTTTCATGGGACACAGCTGCCTGCTATTCATGATCAACTACGTTCTTTTATGTTATTGAATGCTCTGCAATAATGCTAGATGTTCTTTCATCACAGATAAATATTGTCAGTGTCAAAATGGGGATAGGAAGATTCCTCTTTTGAGATCTGTATTTGAAGAGTTTCCCAATATCCCAATCAATCTTGATGTTAAAGCTTATAATGAAGAATTGATTGAATTGGTAAGTGGTCATTGTGAGGATGTCATCTTATTACGCAAATTGCTGTTTTGTATAACACAGGCCAACCATAAAGTCTCACTTTGGATTTATTAGCATCAATATCCTTGTCCCCCCTTCAGTTCTACTCACTCTTCTCCAATTCAAACCAGGGGTGCATATCAGGGGGAGTGTATGAGCATGGCACCCCCAAAGGCTATTCATTTGCTCTTCCTTGGACAAAAGTCAATCCAAAGCAATTTGTGATTGTGATAAATGATCACAGTACATTATGAAAGACTGAAAACAGAAAGGTCAGAAATTTATAGGTCAGATGATGAGACACACTTGATACACCCAAGTACACCCCCAACTGATTCATTCTATGTTGCTGTTTAGGCCTCTCCTTTTTTCTACTTTTCCTAGTTGCCATCTGTATCAGTAAGTCAACTGTGATTTTTTTGCAACAGAATCCTTCATAGTTATCACTTTAAATTAAATCTTCCATCATCTGTAAGTTCATTTTGGGTGCTCGCTCAGCTGAAATGCTTGCTGAAAATGTTTACTCTTTGGAATTTATTTAATTTTGAAATCCAAGGCTCTTTCATTCAGGTTCACAAGCTGATATGTGAATATGACAGAAAAGATACTACTATTTGGGGAAATGTAAATGCAAAGACATCTGAGAGACTCTACAAGATTGTAAGTTTATTATATCTGACATAAATTTCAAATTTCTAGATGTAAGTTAACTTCTAGATATCATATCATTTTATATTGATACTGTAAATGCAAACCTCATTAACTTCTTAACATAGAGCTTTAGAACTCACTTAGTAAGTTGCAGATGGCTGCTGGAATAAATACTCATAGACCAAACATTGAGACAAAAAATGAAAAGGTAGTAATTTAGTTGATAAAGTGTGACTAGCATTACAGCAATCCGAGAATGTCCTAATCTTTATTTTTATGACAAAAAACTAGGTATATGGTTGGAATGATAATAGAAGTGATCTTTTTGGATTGTGTAGTGTCTTGTGCTCGAGATATATTGAGGATTTTAAGCATACCCAGGAATCCTAGCAAAAGCTAATTCTTTATGTTGAATTGGCTTAGCTGAATCTCTACAATTTGATTTGTTGTTTGGAAAGTTTGTTTCCAAATGTTGGTATGTAGTTCAATACTAAAAGGGGATATGACTTATGGTTTCATGAGCCAGTGATTTATGCTCAAGTGGCTCAGCTTATTTTCTAAGTTGTGATTTATTCAGGTATAAATTCAGGAGTAGATTTTTGGTGTGCATTTCCATGGTGAAATACCTCTAAATTGGTGACTGATAAGTTGATATACTTTGCTTCAGATAATAGTTGTTCATATTGCCAACCTAAGCATGGTGCTTTGGATGTTTCAATGAGAGCTTTTCTTCTATTTGATTCAACTCAAACTTTAGGTGCAAGAATATAAATTTTTGAAACTTCAATATAAAATACAGCAATAATTTAGTACAATTTTATGTGTCGTTCATTAGGCTGTCAGAATTACCTATGCAGAACTAAACAATTAGAAATTTATTTAGGAGGTGAGCTAAAATGAAAAAACAACAAAAAGTAACACAGCTAGTAGTTTTGGATCTGTCCAATATTTAGCTTTTCTGACAAGCAGTTAATTCTTTTTTACAGGACCCAGAGATTCCATTGTTGTTTTCTTTCAAAAGATGTGTCATTCTCCTCCTCACCTTCTACACTGGTCTTCTTCCATTTATCCCACTTAAGGAAAGTTTTCTAGAAATTATCATGCCATCTCCAATTTTGAGGTATAGTTCTTGATAATCTCTTATTTTGTCTCTTTATGTTTTGTATTGAAGGGTGACAAATAATGACAAATTGACATTGAAAAGTAGATTTCACCATGCAAAAAGAAGTTCTTTTCAACTTTGGGGGGCAAGACAACCTCATACCCCCTCAAGTGGCACCCCTGCATCTACATCTCTTTATTGATAGATTCCCTGTTACTGTTCATATCAGAAGTTTTTACCATTTTGTTGTTAAGAGTACCCTGAAGCAGCCATAGAACAGGTTTTCAAGTGTATAACACCTTAATTTAACTCAGATTTATTAAAAAGTAGGTTTAAAACTTATCACTAAAGATTTATTGGCATGATTCATGCCATACAATGCTTAAAGAGGGACATCACCAAATTATCCCATTCA
>OLMO02000297.1:2052745-2066245 GCA_900291935.2 Cassiopea xamachana
GTCGAAAGCGAGCTGGGAAAGTCAAAGATAAGGAATCAGGTGGGACAACTTCTGTAGAGGATTAGGAGGTCTTGACTGAAAGTTTACCTTGCTTTGTTTTACAATAAAATTTGGAATCAGAAATTCTACACATTTAAGATTATGATATGCAATATTTCACTTCGCAATATCACTGGATGTAAAATTTTATCTTTGAACATTGTTTTTTCAATTGTCTATAATTAACATAAAGATTTGTAGACCTTATGATTTAGTGTACACCCGAATCTCATGAATTATTTAAAGTTACGCTTACACACGGATCTTGTCTCGACCCCTTGCTGTTTTTGATCACTTTCGATGGTATTCTCTTCATGGCAAGGCCAGAAATATGTACGGAGGCAAAGCGGTATTGCATTGTCTGACTCCCTCCATCAAGTCTGTGAACAGCTCCGACCTGTAGAGAAGGCAATGAGAGTTGACTTAGAAGTGCTATGATCTTGTTGAAAAAGAGTTTTATAGGTTTGATTTATCAGAAAAACTCTTAAATGAAGATACTGTTAGTTAAGTTCGCATTTGACTTCACCTAAATAGCCTTCCCTTATTCTTATCTGACGGGCTTTGTGCATGGGAAATCTGAATGTTTGTTGGGGATACAAATACGTCAAGCTCACCCGCTAGTGTTCAGTCCCCAAAAGGAATCTAAGAGCATGCGTAGAAGGCATATTCTCAGTGTGCTTGATTGTAGGCAGTGGGATAGTGCATGGCTCGCGCATGGCAATAGACACCCCGGCCGATGATTGGCTTTGAGCTTCAATGGCTTAACAATAGCTTTTGACAATAGGGACAATCCTCGGTATCCTCAACAAATGAATTGACGAATCTGGCATCATAAACTGGGCTCGACTCGGTTCCCAACAAATTACTTCATGGGTGAGGGTTCTTTGCGGAAGCACAGATTGGATGTGAGCTTAGCTAATTTACATGAAGGACTTTTAGGCATAATATCCAAATTGAATTGGCTACAGCTAAAAGACTGTCTTCATATGTATATTAGCTTTCAAGCTCAGCTATTAAAGGCGACGCCTGAGATGAAAGTATTTGTGATTAGACCTACCGTCTTTAGCTAGATAAATACACTAGATATGGAATTAGCCATTAAGATTACGTCTATGATAGCATTTTAATCGATCTAAGTCGGGTAACGATAGTAAGATTCTCATCGTTAGCTTAGCGATTATGATTTGGGTATTTTGAGATAGGTCCCACGCTCTTGAAGGCGTGTTTATTTAACTTATGGATTAAAAGCATTATCATCTTCATAGTTTTGCAATAAAAGTTTGAATATGTATGGCAAGAGATAGAACCGAAAGATGTATATTTCTTGATACCTTTTTATAAATATACTTATATATATACACACACAAATATATATATATATATATATATATATATATATTATTTGTGATATATATATACACATATCTATCTATCTAATATATAAATATATATATATATATATTTATATGTATATATATACATATACATATATATATATATATATATATATATATATATATATATATATATATATATATATATATATATATATATATATATATATATATATATATATATATATATATATATATATATGTATATATATATATATATATATGTTTAGTGAGAACATTTTCCAAAGTAGAGACGAAAGTCAAGGCGTTTAGCAATTAAAAGTTTTTCGCTATATTTCATGGCCCAACCTCTGAGGTTTCTTAAAATATAAACAGTTTCTCATGAAAGCCACGACTCTTCGATGTTTCGCTTTCGCATCAGAATGACTTTACCTTGTTACAGACACACATACATGGATGCAAAAAATGGTTGGAAGCAAAAGCAGCACACCTTTAGTTATAGAAAATTCTCGTGAATAATTTTCTTAATTTTCTATTGCTAAACATGTGTGTACTTCGTTTATTTTTGTGTCTAGATGTGTGCTCCTTTTGTGAAGTTAAGGGTACTCTATTTCACTCCACTCTTGTTACTCACATAGTACTTTTAGTATCATTTAATTATTGCTCCCCGGCCTCGAGAGCTCATCTCCCCCCATAAAAAGTAATAAAAGTTCGTCAGTATTAATTATATTTAAAAAATTTGCCTCAACGTACCAAAGATGCTTGTCTAGGTCGTTTAAAATTGATTCTACATACATTTGCTTGTTATGCACGTGGCTGTCCTAAATTTAGATTGTTTATTTACTAGGTCTAATTTTGCAACGCGGTGTTGTTTTGATTTAGAAATAGCTACTCAGCTCATGTGGCAAAATGAGTTAATCATAAAAGTGTTTAGCTTAGGAGGGTTTAATGACAGAAAGCCAGAATTCTTTGAGTATTTTTGGTGAACGCATGAATGGAAACTTTATTTGAGGTTAACTAGAAATGCTTAGTAGATGCACTTTATCAAGGCATAGTAGTTTTGTCAGAAATTCCATCGGCTAGAAAAGAGATTTTTAGTAACTTTGACGCTAGTAATCGCCAGGACATGGAACTTTTAGAATGGGGAATTAGGATATTTCATAATGTTCTTGCTTTTATCATTGAAGTTAGGTTTATGCATTGACCCGAATTTGATTTACCCACACGAGCATGCGGCATAAAAACGTATCTTTTTTGAGTGAGGCTTAGCTTTAAAGTGGATCATCTTAATCATCGTAGCTCCGTTACTTTAGTGGGCGGACACAGAGAGACAACTCCCCCTGGGTCGATAGCGATTCATTTCACAGAGAGCCAAAATTGAGCCAGATTTTAATGACTTATGGCAAACTGTCCAACCAGACCCCCGAAAATCATGCTCAATATTTAGCATTTCAGCTTTGCCCAGGAAGTGTTGGGAGTAGCAGAGTGGACTGGGCGATACGCTGACCCACAGGCAGGGCGTCGCACCCCCCCTAAAATTTTCAAATTTGCAAGAAAGTTGGTCAAAAGGCAGCCATGCTGGAAGAGCGTTGGCAACAGTATTTTCTGTGACCTTTGTGGTGTCTCGGCACATCACTGCTCACAGGGTTACTCCTAGCCCCCTTCAGGGGCGTATCGGGAGAGAAGTTGATGGGGATGATTGTCATGATTTTTCGTGATTATTATGATAGGCACAGTGGTTAAGAAGATAGCAACACTTGTTTTTTATACGGAAGTTCTTTGGTCCAGTGCAAACATTTATCCTAACCTTTTCAGGATTTCTTTAAGGGGAAAGTGAAAAGCTCCATGTACACTTGAAATAATGATATCTCTTAGTAAGCAACAGAAGATGGCCAAGCGGCCCAGCCAGTTCCATTAGCTTAACTGAAGTTAAGCATGGCTGTGTACGGTCAGAAACTGGATGGGCGACCTCCAGATGAACGACGAAAATAGGTCACTCCGCCGTCCTCCGGAAGGGACGTTAAACTAGGGGTCCCATGCCTGGATGCGGCATGCATAGTAGGCCTAAATTAGCTGAATAAGCTAGGTATAACAGCCTACTCAAAATAAAGTAGACAACAAGAACAAGGTAGCCAACATCAAATACACTTGTAAGATTTCTTTGGCTTCGAAAATCCAGTACTGAGCTTTCCTAACTTTTCAGCAGCTGAGTACTCTCAAGTGCCAAACAAACAGGGTGTGCTAATAAACAGGGGGGTCAAAATAAACGTGGGTTGAAATTTGAGTGACGGCTTTAAATGAGTATACAAGGATGGGAAGAACAAAAGCAGGTTGTCATAAAGCATAAGACAACCCGCTATTTTGCGTTGGAAGTTGATCGTATATAGCAGTAACAGAGAAAGGAAATGAAATGATGAGTTTGTAAAAAAGTCTATTTCCCTAAAATTAATAAGGTACGGGGGATTGGAAAAAATTGAAAAATTAATAAGCGGGGGGGGGGCGTTTGTTTGGAACCTGAGAGTACTACTTTCTTATAAACCACATTTTTGTAAAAAAAAACGTGTAGTCATTATTGGAATTGATTGCAGTGGTAGCAAAACTAGCGAAGATGACGATTAAGTGTCTATCAGCCATCTTACGAGTGGATTTGTTTACTAAACAACGGAGAAGATAAAAGAGTTTGGGTTTGTCCATAAGCCAGAATGCAAGAGAATTATCCGATATTAATAATGATTAGGGGTTATTCAAGGTAGAGGACGGGAAAGATAGGATAAGCTCAGATTTGCAGTTATGAAAGAGTTGCTTGTTGTCTACGCGATTTATTTCTAATACTCAGATTGCTTTTCAACCTTTAATGCTTGTTTGTAATCACATTAACGTTATTTCCTTCTCATCGCTCAAATTTTGAACATCAGAAACAGCAAACAATTGCTGTCCTGCCCAGTCATTCTCTGAATCACTGGAATACTGTCATGAATGCGAGGGAGGCAGCATCACGTAGGCCGGACCAAATATTTCCGAGGAACGTTGTAGGAAACACAGGACCGTAGCTACAATTGTTCTAGTACACTTTTCCCGAAATTCTAAGTTTTTTGTATGACGAAAATACAAAATACCAGTCACCAGGGGGTGATTGCTAAAAGTTTTAACAAAAGGGGTTCTAGGTGCAATGTCAGAAAGTGGGTGTGGCCCATTTCCAGTCACACCCATATTTTTTGAAGATGGAGACATGATACTTTAGTCTACTTATGATATAATATAGCCAACATCTACAAAGATCTCAATAGCCATATAGTAGTGAGGAAATTCATCATAGCAATACCATACAAAATTTTAGGAGCAAAGTCAATACACTTTGGAAAAGTAAGATTGATGCATAACTTTGGGGGAGCTGAGCCCCCAAAATGAACAACAATTTTAACAATGGGGCTACGCCCCCCTGAGCGCCCCCTAGAAATTACCCCTTCCAGTCACGTATCTTTCTGTAGAACACGTGTTTTTTTGTAAGAAAGTTTTTTCGCTCCAGTACTGAAACTTTCTTAACATTTTCATGATTCCAGTATCAAAACTTTCGTGATGTTAGAACTCATGCAGTAAAGGAGCTCTTAGCGGAATATTGTGCCAATGATTCTGCAGGGGACAAAATTGCCGTAATTTCTCGAATAATCGCCGCCTTAGAATAAACGCCGAACTTTTTGATTGGTTTATTATTTCATAAGCTTCGGAAAGGACCTACATTCATTGTTGCTGTGAAGGACCATGTGACCCTCCTGAGGGGTGTGGTTGAATTTCAGAGCAAAATAATTGCTGATAAAATTTGCGAGAAATGATAGTGAAAAAATGATCGCAAACCTACGCTAGGCTACAAGGTTCTACATTCCCTCCTTTCTTTTATTGAAACGTGTAGCCTAGCGTAGGTTTGCGATCATTTTTTCACTATCATTTCTCGCTAATTTTTTCAACAATTTTGCTCTGAAATTCAACCACACCCCTCAGGGGGTCACATGGTCCTTCACAGCAACATGTGTTGTCATCAATTCATGCATGCAAGTGGGGGGTACTTCTTGTCTTTCCAAGGCTAATTTGCAGATATGCACGCGCAGCGGGCATTATATAACATGTTATTTACTAAAATTTATAATCGTTTTAAGTGGACATGGAGCTTTTTCACTTCCTATTGATTTTTTTAATTCTCGATTTTACCTCCGTTTCCCCCAGTTCTTCGGGGCTTGGAGGGTGCCTCTGAGAGGAATTTAGTTCTGGCGCGAGCATTTAGGACTGGATGCCCTTCCTGATGTCACCAATGGCCTGCGTTGGGCCTCGAACCCAGGACCATGTTGGTCTGAGTCGAGTGGATTACCGCTAGGCCACTGTTGCTCCTTCACTTTCCATTGATGTGCATGTTTAAAACATTGAAACTCAAATTTCTTGCTAAGAACTGGGCCACAAAGATCTTTCTAACAAAAAAGTATTCCAGAGCTATGGTCCGCATTTTATCAATTACTGTGCTTCTCCCATATTTACTTGGCCGCCCTTCATAATGGCTTAACTCTTTACAACTTATTTCAAACAAAATACAATATGGCTTCCGATTTGAAAACAACCAACAGCATGAGCAATTTTATATGCTTTTTGTTTCTTTTTCATTATCCACCCCCGGCGGCATTGGCAGCAAAAAGTATGATATATTTGCTTGACAATCACTGACAGTCTTAAAGCGGCATGGTGTTCATCGTTTGAATTCAATTAATTGTTTCGTTGTGGTAATCGTCCCGAATTTAGCTGTAATCACAATTAAAATCAATTGCTCTTATTACTAGTGCCGAATAGCTGCACTTTTTTACATACAACTGGCTGAAAATGCTGGACAACTGTGCTCAAAAGATGAATGCTGTTGGCTCTCTGTTTTTGATTGTCATTTCTTGCATCAACTGCTCAGTATCTCGTAATGATGGTATGAGTTTATTTACTTGTTTTAACGTTGATTTCATTGTTTTTCAATCTTGAAGTGTCCTTGGCATTTTCAGCTTAGTGCAGTTTATAGAGGACAAGCAAAATGTTCGACCGTGGGAAGTTAATTTTATACAGATCAGTGAGGAGAAGAATAAATTCTTTTTGTTATAAAAACACGAGCCCGAAATTTGTTGGAAACTTAAGAAAGTATTAAGAACAAGGCTGAGCCTGAAGTACTGTATTAACAGTGTATGTTTATAAGTATTTATAATGACACTTTTTGTCCTTGATTTTTGCAAATTAGGTGCTCTTAGTAAAACTAGATATTGTGCTAACATTGTCTATTTATAATTGGTTTAAAATTTTTCGATATGCAATAAACCATTAATATGCAGGAGAGGCAATCTTGGTTGTAACATTTGGCTCTCAATCATTCAAAACATCCAACATCGTCTTGTATATTGCCCTTCTATGTATTTCGAAGTGACCTACACACTACTATTTAAGAACGAATTAAGAATGATTCAGCCTCAAAATTTAGGACAATTTAAGAACAGCCACCATGAACCCCAATTTTACTGGTTCTTATAAAAAATAGTGTACTTATTCTAACGAACGCACCCCAAGTCTTCACTACATATGCAATAAACTTTCTTTACTGTTCATATGCAGAGAATCAAAAATATAACTGGTCAAATTTAGCCATGCATTATGGTGATCTATGAGAGCTTGTATCAATAAGAGATGTTGCATTTTTACTGTTAAGGCTTCTAGATATCGATATTCATCAGTAAGGAAAATCTGCAATATTCCATATATTATGTATCTTTTTCATGGGATGCACTTCACTAATTTCAAAGAAAAATAGAAACCTCCTAGAGAATGAAATGTAACCGAGGACCAAGTCATCAACCAATGAAAGGCCTCGTTTTGATAAAGGCCCAAGGAAATTTGAGCTAGTATTGGATCTCTTTGAGATATTGTGATTCCTCAGTCAAATATAGTTATCAAATATTTTTTACAATGATCCTAGAATTTTTTTATCAAATATTCCAGTGTTGATATAGAGAAAGATCCCTTGCCTAGATACCTTGAAGAACTGCTCTATGTAGCTTAATGCTTGAAGGAGGAGCTTCATTTGATTTTTTTCTCTTTAACGGGAAGATACGTTTATGCATTGCAAAATTCCATTGCATTGAGTAGTGACTCCAAATAAACTACAAGCGTTTACTAAGAATAAGACTAACAGCTCTACCAATATTCGACTGTACTTTAAGATATTGTCTTAAATTTTAATTTAGCCGTTTTATATGTTATATCTTCAGTTATTTGTTACTGTAAGCTTTCATGTTGCATTGAGTAGAAATGTATTATCAGACCTGCAGGATATTTGCGCTTATCTTTGCAACTATACAGATGCAAAGAAACAGTCTATGTCCCTTTGCTTTCAGTGGCTTATTTCTGTCCTAGGCTTTCTGATCAAGCATTACAGTGGCTTGTGTCTTGCCATTCACAACGGAACAAGCCAAGTATACTTGAAAAAGTCCTGCAACGAGAGATTTGTGTGGACCAGCAGTGATAGCATTATGCATATCCGCACTAAGCTGTGTTTGGTACCGACAAGTCCAAAAGACAATGCCAAGATAATTGCCAAAGATGCGTGTAATGGCTCCTTTTCGCGCTTCATAGTGACGAGGAATCAGTCTCTTCGTCACGCCGCAACGAAAAAGTGCATACATCCATACTGGGGTTGCCCAGTGCCTCTGAATGGTGAGCGCATGGTTCTGCACAATGAATGTGATGAAGAGAGGCTAACATTTCATTTTGAAGCAAGTGAGTTGAAGCTGTATTACTCTGTGTAAATGCGGCAAAGATAGTAGATAGGGTTCAGCACGATCTTTTAGGAAGATGGCTTGCTTGTTTAGTGCAGAGGTCACTTGTCTTGGGATACCCGCATGTGAACAAGGGTGGCCAGTTCAGTTCCTCCCTGCCCTTATCACCCCAGTATTTATCGATTGATTGATTTATATATTTAGTGATTGGTTGATTGATTGACAGATTGATTGAATGATTAACAGATTGATTGATCAATTGATTGACAGATTGATTGATTTATTGATTGATTGACAGATTGGGTCGTTGAATTATTGATTGAAAGATTGATTGATTGATTAACAGATTGATTGCTCAATTGATTGATTGATTGACAGTTCGTTGATTTATTGATTGACAGATTGATTCGTTGATCGACAGATTGATTGATTAATTGACTGAATGATTGATTGATTGATTGACTGATTGATTGATTATCTAATTGATACTCTGATTCAATTTTCCAGTTGATTCAGATTGTGAGCCTTTGTATCCGTACTGTGCTGCGAAGCCGCGCCAGATAGCAAAGTCGTCAAATTGCCTTCAGAAAGAGGTCGTTAAAGGCTTAGGTGAGGTTCCATTTAGGAATAATATCACATGTTTATTTAACAAGAGTGACGTGGATGTGGATATAAAGAATGCACGCTCCAAGTGTCGATGGGTAGGAGCATGAAAAGCTTTTTGTCAATTTTATAGCTGCTTAGAAATGTCTGTTACATGTTTTTTTTATAAGAAACACGTCAATAGTCAGCGTCTGATAAAATTTTTGCTGCCTGCAGGAACAGCTTTTTCCCCGGCACCTGCTTGCGCTTACCTGCGCAGATGGACTGACCGACCGACCATCTTTATTTATGTTATATTTTTATATACACGTTTTTTTATAAGAAAAAGTTTTAAGAAAGTGTGTCTCAAATGGTCAAAATCTTAAGAAAATCGTAGTTTTCTATAGTGTTTTTATAGTCCAAAAATTGGTATCTCGTCGTTACTGCATTCAAAATGCTAAAAAATATTAATAATGAAAGTGTAACCCATTTTAGCCAGTTTATTTCAGTAAAAGTTAATAAAAATTTAAGAAAATCTCAGGCTCAATTTCGGGAAAAGTTAAGAAAATTGAGGCTCAGGCAAAATAATGATTTTCTTATAAAAAAACGTGTATTTACACATTTTCACTTTGTTATGTATGCTGGTAGAGATTAATGGATAAACATTAAAGAGATGATAATGAAATAAAACTTGAGAAAGCAATTATAGCAGGCATGAGTTGTCTACAAGGTTTGCAGCTGCCTGCGGGTTTCGCCCGGCGCGCCCACGTCTTTGTCGAATCCTGTCAATGGGAAACATGAGGCTGAAATTAAGCAAAAATTAAGAAGCATTTAAGAAACATTGACAAGTTGAGGTTCAAACAATAACTTTAAAAGACTGTTTTACACAAAAAACTGTTTTACACAGAAAGCTTTTTATTGTGTTGATGCAAGCTCTCTATCCTAATAATTACACTAACTACACGTGACATAGCTAATATATATGGCTCAAACTAAATTTGATTTGGCTGAGGTAACTTATCGTAGTAAATGCAAACGCTACATTTTCCAAACGTTGATATGATACAAAGGATATCAAATAAGCTATAAATAAACAATATTTAATTGGGAAAGACAATTGTTTTCATGATTGTGTGAAATAAATCCCTTATATTTGCAAAGGAGTGCTTCGGGAGCCCTCCGTTACTCGGCTAGATTTGCTCGCCTTGGTTAGTCAGTGCCTTTTTATTCCTGTTGGCCCCCTTGCCCCAGTATCATCCCGATGCTCCTGTTTGTGACCTTTTCTCCCTCTCTCGTAACGCTCTGCAGCATTGTTAATTCATAGGGACCCTGTGACAAGGATACACAACACGGTTTCTCCTAATAAGACACATGTCCATAAGAAACATGAGACTGAAATTAGGCAAAAATTTATGAAGCAGTTAAGACACATTAACAGGCTGAGTTTCAAACAATAACTTAAAAAAATTGCTTTACACAAAAGTTTTTGATCAAACGAGAAGCAAAATAGAAACAACATCCATTGCATGCCTCACGAAGCCTAAGCATCATATTTCTTGCATCAAAGTTACCTAATCTGGGCTGTTATTATTATCGGAAAAAGTCCCAAGAATTTAAGAAACAGTTGAGAAACATTTAAAGCTAGATTTGATTAAATATTAAGAAACATCCAGGCTGAAGGCAGAAAATCTGCTCATTGTGAAAAACGTGTTGTATGTCGAGAGAAAGGTAGAATTTAGGTAGTGCATGCTACCAAGTTTGAAATTTTTGGTACATTTTTAATGGGGTCTGAGAAGTNTTCAATGGAAACCTAGATACTGTGATTTTAGAGCAGGAATATGCAAAGATTAAAGTTTAAGCCTTCGAATCTTGTTTCGGTGTCATGTAGGTTAAAGAAATTTGCATGACTTGTTTGTTGCTAACATGAACCAAAATTAATAGGATATGCTAGATTTTTTATTAGTTTTTACAAAAATTGGTTTTCGGCATGCAACAACATCGAATCAAAAATTTATGATAAAGTAACTGTGACCTGATTTGTCACTACAATTTTGGTAANAAATTGCGTAGAGACTCTAATGCACTTGCTCTCTTCTTCCTTAAGCGTTTTTTGCTCAGCAATAGAAGAATTTGGGTGTAGTAATAAACGTTTTTTTATAAGAAAACTATTATTTTGCTTGAGCCTCAATTTTCTTAACTTTTCCCGAAATTGAGCCTCAGATTTTCATAAATGTTTCTTAACTTTTACTGAAATAAAGTGGCTGAAATGGGTTACATTTTCGTTGTTGATATTTTATACTGGAATTTGAATTTCATCTTTAACATTTTGAATGCAATAACGACGATATATCAATTTTGGTCTATAAAAACACTAAATTTTGGAAATTGAGCTTCGTGATTTTCTTACGATTTTCTTAAGATTTTGACGATTTGAGCCTCATTTTCTTATAAACTATTTCTAAAAAAGAAACGTGCAATGAATTGGGAACTTGTCTTTTAGGAGACGCTACCCAGCTTCAGCGTGCATTCCGTTTTATAAGAACCAAGCTTATATGAAGGTTAAGGCACAGAATCACTGAAATTTAAGAATAATCTAAGAATATTTAAGGCTCAAGCCTCATCAAGACTTGGAATTCTTTTTGGGAAAGTTGTCTCGTGTAGCACTCCTCCGCAGTTCATCGTATATCTAGCTTAGCATTCGCTTTATAGTTCATAGTTCATAGTTCAGAGTTAAGAGTTACGAGTTCAGATTAAGATTACACAGACAGGAGTGTAACGTTACGAGTTTAAGTTAAGAGTTTCAAAACAGACCAAGGATTATCATTATTGTATCAAATTATTGTAAATATTGGGTTGATTTAATCTTATTATATATCCAACAAGAAGTTTAGTTCATTGTCAAGTCTTGCACTAATCCAGAAGAGTATAAAGTTTACAACACTTTTTGTATATTCGAATCAAAATACTGCTTCTAGATTAGCGTTTTCACTGTCGATACACTATTTATTATTCTGTTCCATTTTTGTTTTGCTTTAAGATGAAGTAAGACATAAATAAAGATATGATTTACACGTTTGTTTTTATAAGAAAATCATTATTTTGCCTGAGCCTCAATTTTCTTAACTTTTCCTGAAATTGAGCCTGAGATTTTCTTAAATTTTTCTTAACTTTTACTGAAATAAACTGGCTAGAGTGGTTTACACTATCGTTAATGATATTGTGTACATGAAATTAAATTCCATCTTTAACATTTTGAATGCAATAACGACGAAATATCGATTTTTTGCCTATAAAAACACTTTATTTTGGAAATTGAGCCTCGTGATTTTCTTGCGATTTTATTAAGATTTTTACGATTTGAGCCTCATTTTCTTATAAACTTTTTTCTTATAAAAAACGTGTATTTGTTTGATTTTCGGAAGTAGTTTAAGACTCAGGAAAATGTTAGATAGCCCTTGTGAAGAGAATTACAGTATTGCAGTTTGAGCAATTAGATCAGCAACTGATTTGGGTATTGGAGAAATGTGGTAGGAAAATTGCGATTCACCTTTGCTAGATTAATCAAGTCAAGTTAATCATTGTTTGAAGATTGTTGATTATGATTTGCAGACTGGCATTGGGTCTACGTCATCATTGCTGTTGGAAGCTCGGTTATAATTGGGCAGTTCATTTTTATCTTGTGCACATATTGTAAAGTGAAAAAGAGGCTGAAGAGCCAAAGCGAGGAGAATGGCGTGATAACTTTTGGAACATCGGAGCCAAAGGATCGTCCTCCTCAAAATGCATCTCAAGATGTGCATGTGATCAGCATGATTTCAACTGAAAACGGCGAACATGATGAATTTTCAGATTCATCCACTTCAACTCTTAATAAGGTAAGACTATGGTACCGTCCTAAAACTTTAAGAAGAAGGGCTGTGTTGTAAAAAAAATGTCAACCACACCTTTGGGTACGCTCACTATTGAATTTATACCAATAATCTGTTTCCACTGCTTTTTATGGGAAAGTATTGACAGAAGGAGAAAGCCAGCATAGGGTTGTAGCATAATCATTCCATTGATAAGACAGTATCATTCCTCTCCTCCTTTTACAAATACACAGTTAAGAACTTACCCACCCTAAAGTGTGTTCGAAAATGAGGGACTGGTCCCCTAAAAGTTCCAATAATTGAAGCAGGGGGGCTGAGCCTCCCTGAGCCCCTCTCCACGACACTCCTACTCCCAGTTTATTGTAGAATTGTAGAATGTTGCCTCTTTGCATCAATGTATATATATATATATATATATATATATATATATATATATATATATATATATATATATATATATATATATATATATATATATATATATATATATATATATATATATATATATATATATATATATATATATATATATATATATATATATATATATATATACATATATATATATATATATACATATATATATACATATATATATATATATTTATACACACACATAGATATATATTTACTCGGTTTTGCATCCGTTTCCCCCAATTCTTTGGGGGCATGGGGGTGCTTCTGAGAGGACTTCATTTCTCTCTGGCACGACCATTTAGGACCGGATGCCTTTCCTGACGTCACCAACGTGGTCCTGGGTCCGACGTCACCTCGGGCCCAGGACCACGTTGTTCTGAGTCGAGTCCATTACTGCTAGGCCAAGGCTACTCTATGTATGCCTATATATATATATATATATATATATATATA
>OLMO02000297.1:2066257-2078990 GCA_900291935.2 Cassiopea xamachana
ATATATATATATATATATATGTATATATATATATATATATATATATATATATATATATATATTTGTATTTATATATCACGCAACACCGTTATTCTATGCAACGACTACTTTTTCCCATAGCCTGGACTTCTCTCTGTTAGTTTTACTACCAACTACATATGTTTTAGTGTAATATATAACTAAAAGAATGAAGCAATGAACTTCTAGCAAGTGAATCCAGTCATTGTTTTATTCTTAGTCGACATCAGCACCCTCTTTCTCAATTAGTTTCGTCTCGAGGCTCTTGATGCTGTCTTAAATAGCAAGCAGAATATAAAGACGTGTAATGATAAACACGATTCATGTATGATGCCTACTACAAATAAATTAAAACTAGATGACTTATAAAGCTTAGAAGAAAATTAAGGCTCTGAGAAACGCTGAAATTTAAGAATAATTTAGGAGTAATGCAAGGATCAAGCTCCATCAAGACTATGAATTTTTGTGTGCACTCGAGTTATATTCTTTATAATCTTTTGCACTATCAGTTCAATCTTTTGCGCCAAAATTAGTGATATGAATGAAGTATGACTATTACAAAAAGTCGACACAACCAAAACAGTAAACAAATCGTTTTCATCTTGTAGACTGAGCCTGTTGAAGGTGATGGGAAAAAAGCTGCCCATCCTTACATCAATGTCGATTTCAATCAAAATAAGAGCAAGGATAAGTCATCGAAGAAGAAGAGCAATAAAGAAAGAAACTCAAAGCGTCTGTCGAAGTTATCTGTTGATCTTTCAAAAATGCGGCACCTATTTAAAATTAGGAAAAGCTACACGTTGACTGATCTGGAAATGTTGAAGCGAATATCTATAGAACAACATGAGTATGAAGAACCTCTTAGNGCCCAATATCTTTGACTTCACAGCCGATTGGGAAGAGGTCATTAGCCGAGGTTAGAGGTGAGAGTTCAGGGTACATAGAGCCTGATACTAATTGTGTCAGAGGTAGGAGTGCCAGTGTTCCGGCCAAGTTCTCGAAACAGGGAGATGGATATTTAAAGCCGGTTATCAGTGAAAGGGATAAAAAGAAATGTCCGGGTAGTAAGAATGTAGTTTATGTGAATTTAAAGCCAACCTCACCGATACGAACAGAGAAGAATTTGTATGACATGCCCCAAATGTCACTTATTCAAGAAGAGGCTGGAGACTGTTTGCAGGTTGAAGCTCACACATATCTGAAGATACTTGACAGCTAAGCACTTTTTAACTTTGCTGTCGCAATGTGACATAGCTTTGTCAAAATTGGTCTATCAAAAGTAAAGATGCTGCAAATAGAAAAATGACAAGAATTATAAAACAAGGGCGGAAATTTGCAAAGAATTAGAGTGGACAAGGATGGTGCCAAAGGAAATAGGTTGAACAGAAGTCTCCTTGAACTGCAAGAAAAGAATGAAGCAAGGAGACATAGCTGAACAGATAGAATTAAGGAAGCAATCAGAGATTAACTCAAGCGTTTGACTGGTACATAAGCTCACAAAACGCAGTGGTTTTAGTGTTGGTACAAGGGCGGAGAAGTGCAACCAACATATTTAAGAAACTGCAGGTCTTCTAGATCTTAAATTGCAGAACATTTCAAGTTATAAATTATTTGTACGTGCTTGCTGATAAAAGTCAATTTTGTGTAGTTTGTTGTCTCCATTTTACATGCAAAGTCCACTAGTTGGAAATGTTAGCTTAGGTAAGGGATAACTCATCTGCTGCGTGCCGTCAATTTTGCCATTTTGAGATCATCCTTCACTTTCCTGTGTAAGACCCTCTATATGGCAAAAATGCAAATCAAGTTACCCTCTCCCCTTTTAGAGGAAATACTTACGTAGCACGTAAATGATCCCTAATATGCTTAGCAAAATAAGGCACCCCACGCTCCCACACCCCCTAGCTACGCCCATGTTTACTGTACATCATCAATAGATGAAAATACTGATGTGATCAGTAGTTTTTGACTCTCAGAAACAGCTGATATAGACAATGATCAGAAAATAGTTAAGTAAATATATCTTTATTTTGATAGGATCTTCTTTTGTCCATGTTCCACATAGGTATTCTCCACACATGAAATTATTATATTCTTTCTGCATTGAATCCTTCTAAATGTAATACGATAAATACAAATGTAAAACGATTTGTAAATACTGGGAGAAATTTGTCTATATTCTATAGTTTTTTTTAGATCAGTGGACATAGCCCGCTAAAGTTCCGCCACCTCTGGTCTATGGCGTGGCCCTGTTTGTCTCTGTTATTGACAAACTTTCACCTACTATTCTTAGCCATACTGAAAGCACGTCAGCGCAAGGGGCGCGGCTTTCTGCTGTGGGGTACTGCCACACCCATTTAGTGACCACGCCCTTCATTGGCTGCAATGAATAAGAATAGTTTTCTGGAAATGTTGGGTTTCAGCCACAAGTGTTTTTAGAGAAGATGTCGTAATAAAAGGTGATCATACTGTAAGATAAATTCATATTAAAACTGATAAATTTCGAAGCATTTGAAGTCAAATAAATATTGTAAGATAACCTACGCCAAATGCGACAGTGTTACGATACTTTGACGGCAGGAATGTACTTTATATGTGCACTCATTTTTATAAGAATAAATGTTATAAGACTATTTAGGCTCAGAATCGCTGAAATTTAAGAATAATTTAAGGATAATGCAAGGCTTATGCTTTATCAAGACTTAGAATTGTTGTGTATTTAAGCTTTAGTACTGCTTGTAGATGAACACTTTCATTATCGATACAATATTTGTTATTCTGCTCTACTTTTATGTTGCTTTATGAGAAAGTAAGTAATCAATAAAGATTTGAATGTACTCCTTAACATAGGCTGAAAACTGAAAAAATTTATGAACATTGAGGCTCTGCGAAAAATTAGGTAATTTTTATAAAAAGGCATTCTTGCCCCCTGCTCACCCTTCAGAATGGGTGGGCAGGGGTCAAAAGTGATGAGTTTCCTCGCTGCCCCCTGTTCCGCACCCCTCAATACCCTGATATCAACTTGAACTTACAGTTGTGCCACAAAGACGTCATGGTAAGGGGAAGTGAAGTTTGATGTTTCCATGGAGAACACCTGTATCGAAAAGCCATTCATTAGAACGAGGCTGCCTTATCAAAAAGCATAGCGTAGAATTTATTGAGGTTACTGGATAAAGCTAATAAATTGTTTTGCTATTTATTCAGTTATAGCTCTGATATTGTGTCAAAATAGAGGAAAGGAGTTTTTGCTACTCATTTATCGGCCAGAAGTCCTAGTGAAATGATTTGAGAAGAATTGCGTACCTTTGGCGCTTTTGGGCCTCAATACTTAAACATTGCGCCTGAATACTGGCATCAGGCGGAGTTAAATCTGTAGAAAAAGACCCTACAGTTCACCGATAAAATGTCAGATTCAGAAGATGATGAAGGTCCTAAAGACCGTCAGCTTAAGATTACTCTTATTGGAGACGGAACTGCTGGGAAGGTAGAAACGTTTTCATTAGAATTTTTGTCAAGACTTTATTTTACTCTTCATTTTTCTCATTGTATTCCAGTCTTATGTTTGTTTGCAAGTGAGACCTGCAAAACCAGTTTTACTTTGCATACGAGATAATTCCTTTGCTGATGGGCATGTATTTCATTTTACGAACAGAAACCTTGCCTTGGCATGTATGATATTGTGTTCTGCGTGTGCATGCACCTTGATAGCAAACAGCTGCTGGAGCATTCTGCTATTTGATTATCCACACATGAAATTAGATTACAATGATACTGAATGTTGAATTTATTGTGGCTTTTGTTTACCAATCGTTCTGGAATGTAGTTACTTTCAATAGAATGACAATTGCTAGATTGTACAATAGCATTTACGCACATAAAAGATACTTTTGTGTTCGTAAAATATTGTTGAATCAAGTGCAAAGAAAGAGACGCTAATGGTTAAAAACCAAAGAGTAGACATTTAAGGGGTTTGCAGTTATTAATCCAGCTCATATTTATCACAGACTTTTTCTTGCTTCCTCCATATTTCTTTTAATAAATACCAGCATTTGTGAAGTGTATGAATTTTTACCCTTTTATTTCTGTAAAATCGATCCTTAACTATGTGTAGAAGATATTGATTTAGAAAACAATTATGCTTACCTTGATTTAGTGTAAAGTTTTCTCTTGTGTATTGAATTGCAAAGTTATGCATCAGTTCATGCTGAAGAGAATTAATGTCATAAGTCAGCTAATATTTACATGGAATACCAACATATTGATTTAAAATGTGTTTTTTTATTTTAATTTTTGTACTTCAGACATCAATATGTATGAGAATTGCACAAGAGCAGTTTGGGAAAGCTTACAAACAAACTCTTGGCCTTGATTTCTTTTTGAAAAGAATAACCTTACCAGGTATTCTTTATTTTTCGTTGAATGAAAATTATTGGTCTCTTCCTTGAGAATTAATGAAGGAAACATGCATGTGGTCTCAAGCTCTAGATGTTCTTCTACTGACAATCTTGACACTCCATGTTTTGCTGGTATTATACATTTGATCAATCAGTTTTCTGGCAATGGGGCAACTCTTCACAGATTGAAATTTGCTCCAAATAAACTTTGAATTTTTAACTCCATTTCAAGATTATACTTCATTTCAAGAATTGAAGATTTCACATAGCAGACAGGATATTACATGGTAGGAAAAAGAGACCAGGGGAGCAGTTGTTTCTTTCCAAGATACATATTTCATCATTGCTATGTTTAATTTATGCTAGAAGTAAATCCATAGCGCCATCATTTCTCATAATTTGAGAATTCAACTTGTGACTTCTTTTCCCTCGGCAAAAATTTTCTACCTCAGATTGTGATTCTAGTGGTATGGATTATCAAGAGCATATCTTGTCAATTTTTTTTCTTCTAGGAAATGTGAATGTGACATTACAGGTATGGGATATTGGTGGGCAACAACTTGGAGGCAATATGCTCGAGACATATCTTTATGGAGCTCATGTATGTCTTCATAAATTAGGTTTATTTATATTTTTTAATTTATATGTTTTACTTTTGCTTACTCCAATGGCAGCAGAAGCAATTGTTCTGGAAGGTGTGGGATTTAAGACTTCCCAACTGACAGAACAGCACAACCTAACTGCAATGGTGTAGCTAAGGCAAATTTTTGTTAGGGTGGCAATCACAGTTTGCTGACAAGGAAGACTTCCCTCAAACCAAATTTTCCAGCAAAGANAAGGCTTCCCTTGTATTCCAACATCAACTAGCATTATTGGTGTACTGTAGATTTGCCAACAAGCTAAATATGTACTGCAAATTTGCCAACAAGATAAATGTGTACTGCAGTTTTGCCAACAAGCTAAATATGTACTGCAAATTTGCTGACAAGCTGAAAGTTTGGGGATGCGACACACCCTTATGGCTACATCCCAGCCCAACTGACAGAACAGCTCTTTCACCAGCTTGTAAATTTTTTTACTTGAAATAGCATATTTCAAAAGGATATCTAAAGCAGGATATTTGAAACAGTAAAGCCATTTTTTATATTTATTTTTACTGCAAAACTTTTCTTTTAAATCTGTTTTCAACATCTACCCTCTTGGCAGCTATAAATATTTAAATAATTTTGTATTTGGAAGTTTGTATTTTGTTTTTTCTTTTTTGTGCAGGCTGTTTTATTGATTTATGATGTCACCAATCATAGTAGTTTTGAAAATGTCCATGATTGGCTGGATGTTGTGAAAAGTGTAATTGGAAAAGGGAGCCATTCGCCTTATTTAGCTCTGATTGGAAACAAAAGTGAGTGAGAAGTCTTCAAGTACTAATTTTCCTCTAGCTTTGAGAATTGCTGATACATGCCATGTTTTCCTCTATGATTATGTGTGATTTCCTCTGCAATGTTTTTCACAGATTTTATTGTGACATAATTATCTGGTATAATTTGCAGCAGGTATCATAATTGACAGTTGAATCACATATATATGATTACATTAGCAGATCTGTTAATGGTTTCAGGGTGACCAGTGATAAGTAAAAACATAAAAATCAAGGAGTTGTTGGGTAATTTATGTTTTATGATAGATATTAGGGAGGCAATGGATTCCAATTTTGCGAATTACAGCTTTGCAATAAAGGTAATTATAATGACAACAACAATGAAAGACATTTCACATTCCAATGTTTTTTCATCAAAGTGACATACATAGTATAAATCATGACAATTCCATTATCCAGACAAAATCAGTATGTGACTTTAACCAATTTCAGGGAGAAATCAGGGGTGAAATAAGAGTTTGAAAGAAATCAAAGAATTGTTAAATAAGATTTTGAAAAAAGCAATGTCTAGTTTTACATGTTAGAAATTGCAAGGTTACATGATCTGCTTTGATAGCTGTTGGAAGCATAAGTAAGGCTTGCATTGAAGAGCAGTGAGAATGTTGGAGAAGCTCGCCAATTTGGTCAGGGAAATCAGGGAAATGCCAGTAGATTACAGAATCAAAATTGACTTATCACCCTGGTTGTTTCAACCATTGCATTATTCTGATAATTATTATTATTTTCTTATTATTTTGTCCAAATCCTTGTACTTTCACAAACACATACACCCAGGCCTCCCATTCTGTCATAAAATCATAAAATGTCATAAAAATTGAATTTTTGAAATTTTGTGATAAAATATCATGAAAAGTGGCAAATTTCATAAATTTTTACATGAAAAATCTTCCTCATAAGTGTGATGGCTTGATTATTTCATTAGCCCTTTTGCAAACAATTGATACCTCAACTGTGTCTTTTTAAAAACAAAGATGAAGTATTTGGTTGTGTTTTAAAGGTGTCTTTACCATGAAATCTCATACAGAAAGTTGAAATATGACCTGATTTTACCATATTTGTCAGAATAATATTTCAAATGACCAATGAATAACGTAATTTGTGTCATAAAGTGTCATAAAAATCACTGAATAATTTCCTAAAATCTCCAGAAAAATCAGCAAAATTGTAATAATTCCATTTTAAAAAATTGTTAAATTTAGAGTAGGAGGCCTGCCCACACAAACCAAATCAAAATGACTAGCAAATAAACACCTGATTATCTTTGTGAGGTCAGCTGGCACTCTTTTATTATTATTATTATTATTATTATTATTATTATTATTAAAACATGTTTAGGGAGGGTATCCCTTCAGCCGTAGCTGGTTTTCAAGGGGCCCTCCATTTACATACAAAGATACCATTAAAATCTAAAACCTAATTACAATATTCCTCTAACGATAGATTAAGAAAAAAAAAGTCAAATATATAAATAGGTAAGGTAAATACATAAATACTAAAATACTAAAATAGAAGTCAATTTTGGCTCAAGTTTTTAAAACTGATTAAGGTTGGTGCCGACTTTATCTCAGCTGAGAGGCTGTTCCACAATTTTGATCCCCGGAATGAGAACCCTTTTTGTCCACTGGCCGTATTTTGTTTAGGGATATGAAGATCAGTAGCAGTGCTACGAAGCTCGTAGGAAGGATTTTCAGAATTTCGAGTAAATATATCTTGGAGGTATTGTGGAGCAAGCCCATTTTCTGATTTATAAACCATAACTCGTGATTCATATTGAATCATTTCTTCAATTGTTCTCCATCCTAATTGTTTGATGAGCATCTTACTTGGAGCATCATAACTGCTACTAGTGATTATTCTAGCAGCGCGATTTTGTAGCTTTTGTAAATGATTTATTTCGGATGCCCCAGCTACGCCCTAGACTGGGCAGCAATATCGGAAGTGTGGGTCCAAAATGCTTTTATAGAGACACTTCAATGTGTCGAATGGTAAAAATCGCTTGCAATACTTAATTACTCCCAAGGACCGCGAAACCTTTTTCGAAACTTCTTGGATGTGCTTCTTCCAGTCCAAGGATTTATCAATGTACACCCCTAAGTACTTGATGTTTTCAGCAGCCACTACTGGTTCATTGCAGATATCAAGAGCTAGTATCACTGCCTGGTCCTTCATAACGGCTTGCCTATGTTTAGTGGAAATGAGCAAAGATTGGGTTTTGGCTACATTTAGAGATAGTTTATTCCCCTTGAGCCAAAAGATGTAAATTCCTAAGGTCGTCATTGAGTGCTGCGGTCAGCTGAGATATGTTTTCAGATTGAAGCGCTAAGCTGGTGTCATCAGCATAGATAGAGACCTTTGCATTTTTGACTGAATAAGGCAGATCATTTATGTAGACCAGGAATAGCAAAGGGCCAAGGCACGAACCTTGGGGAACTCCAGTATTTATATTTTGGATGCTAGAGTCTACACCGTCAATTCTAGTGAACTGCTTACGGTTTGACAGATAGGATTCGAACCATTTTAAGTCAAGCTCTTGAACCCCATAATGGTTAAGTTTCTGCAAAAGAATATTATGATCGACAGTGTCGAATACATTTTTCAGGTCAACAAATACAGTCCCTACATATTTACCAAGGTCCATCCCGCTATACCAATCATCAGTGTTTTTCAGCAATGTAGTGAGCGTTGAGTGGAGGGCCCTAAACCCCGACTGATTGGTTGATAGAAACCCATTGCTATTTAGATAACTGTACAGTTGGTTGTATATTACTTTCTCAAAAAGCCTTGAAATAACAGGTAGGACTGAAATTGGGCGATAATTTTCTTTAGCACTCTTGTCCCCATCTTTAAATATTGGTGTTACTCGCGCAATTTTCCATGAAGAAGGAAATTTGCACTGGCTGATAGACAAGTTGAATAGGCATGTAAGTGATTAGAGGATAGATAGATAGATAGAAAATAACTAGATTTAGAAAATAACCAGATATGTTATCATTTCCAAAGCCTTTTGAGGTTTTGATCTTAGCCATGGCATCCCTTATATGCTGATCTTGTATAATATTAAAGTGGAATTTAGTGCTACATTTATTTATTGCATAAATTCCAGTTAGCATCGGATTTGCACGATCCTCTATCTTGTTCGCTAGTTCATCACCAACAGAGCAGAAATATGAATTCATAGTATTTGAGATTTCCCGTTTGTCGACAATGTCAATGTTTCCAACATTAAGAGAGTTAATATTGGTGGATTTACTTCTTTTTTTGAGAAGATAATTTGTTATTTTCCAATTTTCCTTCATATTTCCACTATGTTGGGATATTCTATCCTTGTAAAACTTCTTTTTAAGAGAAATGTTAAGGCTGTTTACTTTATTCCGAGTTTCTCTATAAGAGTGCATTAGGGTCACCAACCACAACAATTTCAATCACTTTTTATGCAACTTTGCTTTTTTATTGATCTTTCCTAATATTTTGAAACAAGGACATGATTGGAAATTTAAAAATATTAGAAATACACAATGTCATTATATTAAAATAGCTTAATATTTAAGATATCCAATTTAAAAATCATACGATTGTTTGGATATTTTTCTTCTTCTCTTTTGCGTTTTACTTAATCATATTATATTTAATTTGACAAATTAGATGCCTTTTTGTATAATATTAGCCTCTAATATTGTATTTGAAAGGTCCTTAATTTGTTAAATTTTGCTTTTCATGAAATTTTGTTTTGTATTTATTTCACTATGATGAGCTTCTTACTTTTGTGCAAGAAATTTTTCCTCATTTTTTAATTTCATTACTTTGCATTTTGCCTTTAAGGCTTTAACTCTTCATAGTTAATTCTATTGTATAATATTACACTGTGTTATATTGGAATTTATTCTTTAGTTTTACTTGGTGAATTTCTTTTTTTACTCTTCATTTAATCATCAGTCAGTCCATTTCTTCTGCTCTTTGTTTGCAAGCATTCGTTGCAAAGAGATAGATCCTGCTACAATTAGTTTACAATGTTTTGAAAATTTTAAAATATTTTTCAAGCAAATGATAAATTTTTTGTGGGGATTATATATGACTGCTTCCAAGGATGGTGAATGGGATCAGTCTCCCCACTGACTTCAGTTGAAATAGGCAGAGAGCAAGATATGTCATTTTGAATTGGTATTCATAAGAAAGGCTCAAAATCTCTAAAATTTAGGAATAATGCAAGGCAGACCAAATTTCTTCTCTGGCATCATAAGGGCCGGCGTTACATTGGGGCCGGCGTTACATTGGGGCCGGCGTTACATTGGGGCCGGCGTTACACTGGGGCCGGTGTTACACTGGGGCCGGCGTTACACTGGGGCCGGCGTTACACTGGGGCCGGCGTTACACTGGGGCCGGCGTAAGAAGTGCCAATAAGGTAATTGTTTAAAAGCATTCCCGTTCATTGTGACACTGTTTATCTCTTGTAGTTGACTTGGAGCACATGCGAATTGTCAAAGCTGATAAGCATACGGAATTTGCGCTGAGTAATGAAATGCACAGGTAAGACTGGAAGATATTTAGAATGGTCATCAACATATTTTGGGCTTTAAGGAGTGGATCACCAAAAATAAATTCGCAGCAAAGGGGGCCATTAGAATAACCTGCAGTTTTCTCCAAAATATATCAAATGAGTCAAACTGCTTCTTATGTTATCTGCAATATTCTTCAATCATATACAAGATATAAGTTATATCACAAAGATTGAGTTTCACTGTAGCTATCGTCATTATCACTTTTTTTTACAGCTGATTATAGATAATTATAGGCGAATCACATACAATGCTGCTGAACTGTGAACAGTTGCTTAGGTACATGGTATTCAGTTTTCGCATACGAGGACAGGGGGCATGACAAATTACAGTTGCAGAATGGAGGGGTCGTTGAAATTACCAGAGGGGAGATTCAGGGGCCATTGAATAGCTTTGGTGCCGAAGAAAATATCTTCCGGTCCCCCACCCAACATTAACGTGATAAAACATCATACAAAACAGCGTCAAACATTATCGAACATGAGTTCGATAATATTCAAACATAAATGTTTGATCGTGTAGACTACTTCATCATGCAATTTTGAACATTGTCAAACATGTTGGGTGATGTTCGAGTATTTTGCAACATGCAGCGAAAATCTGATGATGTTTGACGATGCTCTATTTATTAACCAATCAAGTTTGCTGAATTAGCGCTTGCACAGCATGCTAGTAGGTGCTCACAATAGAAATGTTTGAGGGTGTTCGACAGCGTTTGATTCTCATAAGTGCCTAATTAGCCACTTGAGAGTAATGTTTTGTGCACTTCGAACATCGTCAAGCACATTATCAAACTCATGTTCGATGATGTTTGACGATGTTTTGTATGATGATGCTTTATCGTGTAGATGGCCCTTTATCTTTATATCTTCATTGCTAAACCTGCGAGAGGATTTCCGTGCATTATCCTGATATTCGATGATAGAGGGAAATAACGAGAATCTTTTTAAGTTAATGAATAATTCGGAATTTTTTCATCTTTAATGCCATTTCATTATCAATGGCTCCCAAGGTGGGACATTAAACGCATACACTTTCGCGAATATTTTGATGATGATTGAACTCAAAATCTATTTATCAATCACCATATAGGGTCAACTGAATTTTGGAAATGATGAGGTGGGCCATGAAAAAGATTTGTGAGCCATTGTGCCAATGATTTTTGTAGTTATATTATTATTATTATTATTTTTGTAGTTATCAGTTTTACTTCAGTCAATGGCTCTAATTACACTCTTTTTTATAAGAACAATTTTATAAGAACACGGGCCTAAAATTTATTGGAAAATTAAGAAAAAATTAAGAACAAGGCTGAGCCTGAAGCCTTGTTGTTTTGGAAAACGATGCTGAAGCTGTCCACTAACTATTGGACATGAAAGGTCCTCTCCTTGCTAACCTGAGGAGAATCGACAGCCTTGACACTTTTTGTCTTTAATTTTTGCAAATTAGTTGCTCCTTGCGAAATTAGATACTGTGCTAACATTGTCTATTTATAATTGTTTATAAACTTTTTTCAATAAAAAACATCAATATGCAAGAGAGATCATTCTGGTTGTAGCATTTGGCTCTCAATCATTCAAAACACCCAATATTGTTTTTTATATCGCCTTTCTATGTATTTCTAAATGGCCTACACGCTACTAATTTAAGAGCAAATTAAAAAAAATTCAATCTCAATGTTTGGGAAAAGTGAAGAACAGCCAACTTGAACGTCAGTTTTACTGGTTCTTATAAAAAGAGTGTATATTGTAACTCTTAGTGCATTTACTAACTTTTAATATCTGTCTTGTTTACTTCAATAATTTTCTGCCATATACTTGTTTTTGATAAAAAAATGTCTGTAAGAAAATGAGGGCCAAGTGGCTAAAATCTTAAGAAAATCTTAAAAAACTCACAAGGCTCAATTTCCAGAATTACGCATTTTTGTTGGCCAGAATTCGTTATACGTCATTATTATGTTCAAGATATTAAAGATGGAATTCAAGAAAGTGTAACAACCCATTTTAGCCAGTTTATTTCAGTAAAAGTTGATAACATTTTTAAGAAAACTCAGGCTCAATTTCTGAAAAGTTTAAGAAAGTTGACGCTCAGGCGAAATGGTGGTTTTCTTTTTTAAAAAACGTGAATTATCAGACATAGGTTTCAAGAACAATCTTGGTGGGGCTATTTACATTTGAAATCTCCATCCCAAATACATGTTTTTAAGAAGTAGCACTTCTTAAAGTTAAAGGTTAAGAAAGTTAAATACTGGATACTTCAAACCTACGAAAGTCGGCAGATCACCAGCAATTGAAATTTTAGTCACTATCTATGCTTACTTTTCTCCAACAATTTGT
>OLMO02000297.1:2079090-2097922 GCA_900291935.2 Cassiopea xamachana
AAGGCTTCCCTTGTATTCCAACATCAACTAGCATTATTGGTGTACTGTAGATTTGCCAACAAGCTAAATATGTACTGCAAATTTGCTGACAAACTGAAAGTTTGTGGGTGCAGCACACCCCCTGTTGCTACCTCCCTGCCCAACTGACAAAACAGCTCTTTCACCAGCTTGTAAATTTTTTTACTTGAAATAGCATATTTCAAAAGGATATCTAAAGAAGGATATTTGAAACAGTAGAGCCATTTTTTATATTTATTTCCACTGCAAAACTTTTCTTTTAAATCTGTTTTCAACATCTACCCTCTTGGCAGCTATAAATATTTAAATAATTTTGTATTTGGAAGTTTGTATTTTGTTTTTTCTTTTTTGTGCAGGCTGTTTTATTGATTTATGATGTCACCAATCATAGTAGTTTTGAAAATGTCCATGATTGGCTGGATGTTGTGAAAAGTGTAATTGGAAAAGGGAACCATTCGCCTTATTTAGCTCTGATTGGAAACAAAAGTGAGTAAGAAGTCTTTTAGTACTAATTTTCCTCTAGCTTTGAGAATTGCTGATACATGCCATGTTTCCAGATTTCCTATGGTTATGTGTGATTTCCTCTGCAATGTTCTTCACAGATTTTATTGTGACATAATTATCTGGTATAATTTGCAGCAGGTATCATAATTGACAGTTGAATCACATATATATGATTACATTAGCAGATCTGTTAATGGTTTCAGGGTGACTAGTGATAAGTAAAAACATGAAAATCAAGGAGTTGTTGGGTAATTTATGTTTTGTGATAGATATTAGGGAGGCAATGCATTCCAATTTTGCTAATTACAGCTTTGCAATAAAGTTAATTGTAATGACAACAACAATAAGAGACATTTTCACATTTCCAATGTTTTTTCATCAAAGTGACATACATAGTATAAAGCATGACAATTCCATTATCCAGACAAAACCAGTATGTGGCTTTAACCAATTTCAGGGAGAAATCAGGGGTGAAATAAGAGTTTGAAAGAAATCAAAGAATTGTTAAATAAGAGTTTGAAAAAAGCAATGTCTAGTTTTACATGTTAGAAATTGCAAGGTTACATGATCTGCTTTGATAGCTGTTGGAAGCATAAGTAAGGCTTGCATTGAAGGGCAGTGAGAATGTCAGAGAAGCTTGCCAATTTGGTCAGGGAATCATGGAAATGTCAGTAGATTACAGAATCAAAATTGACTTATCACCCTGGTTGTTTCAATCATTGCATTATTCTGATAATTATTATTATTTTCTTATTATTTTGTCCAAATCCTTGTACTTTCACAAACACATACACCCAGGCCTCCCATTCTGTCATAAAATCATAAAATGTCGTAAAAATTGAATTTTTGAAATTTTGTCATAACATATCATGAAAAGTGGCAAATTTCATAAATGTTTGCATGAAAAATCTTTCTCATAAGTGTGATGGCTTGATTATTTCATTAGCCCTTTTGCAAACAATTGATACCTCAACTGTGTCTTTTTAAAAACAAAGATGAAGTATTTGGTTGTTTTTTAAAGGTGTCTTTACAATGAAATCTCATACAGAAAGTTGAAATATGACCTGATTTTACCATATTTGTCAGGATAATATTTCAAATGACCAATGAATAATGTAATTTGTGTCATAAAGTGTCATAAAATTTACTGAATAATTTCCTAAAATCTCCAGAAAAATCAGCAAAATTGTAATAATTCCATTTTAAAAAATTGTTAAATTTAGAGTAGGAGGCCTGCCCACACAAACCAAATCAAAATGACTAGCAAATGAACACCTGATTATCTTTGTGAGGTCAGCTGGCACTCTTCCCCATTAAGATCACCAACCACAACAATTTCAATCACTTTTTATGCAACTTTGCTTTTTTATTGATCTCTCCTAATATTTTGAAACAAGGACATGATTGGAAATTTGAAAATATTAGAAATACACAATATCATTATATTAAAATAGCTTAATATTTAAGATATCCAATTTAAAAATCATACAATTGTTTGGATATTTATCTTCTTCTCTTTTGCATTTTACTTAATCATGTTATATTTAATTTGACAAATTAGATACCTTTTTGTATAATATTAGCCTCTAATATTGTATTTGAAAGGTCCTTAATTTGTTAAATTTTGCTTTTCATGAAATTTTGTTTTGTATTTATTTCACTATGATGAGCTTTTTACTTTTGTGCAAGAAATTTTTCCTCATTTTTAATTTCATTACTTTGCATTTTGCCTTTAAGGCTTTAGCTCTTCATAGTTAATTATATTGTATAATATTACACTGTGTTATATTGGAATTTATTCTTTAGTTTTACTTGGTGAATTTCTTTTTTTACTCTTCATTTAATCATCAGTCAGTCCATTTCTTCTGCTCTTTGTTTGCAAGCATTCGTTGCAAAGAGATAGATCCTGCTACAATTAGTTTACAATGTTTTGAAAATTTTAAAATATTTTTCAAGCAAATGATAAATTTTTTTGT
Source organism: Cassiopea xamachana (assembly GCA_900291935.2). Lineage (NCBI taxonomy): Eukaryota > Metazoa > Cnidaria > Scyphozoa > Rhizostomeae > Cassiopeidae > Cassiopea > Cassiopea xamachana. The sequence goes on from OLMO02000297.1 coordinate 2,081,589, forward strand.
GGGGATTATATATGACTGCTTCCAAGGATGGTGAATGGGATCAGTCTCCCCACTGACTTCAGTTGAAATAGGCAGAGAGCAAGATATGTCATTTTGAATTGGTTCAATATCATGGCGACTTTGTAGTAAAGCTTTCTTTTTTCTGTACAGGCTCCTTGACTGTATCCTCATGCGATACACATATACACATGCACAAACAAGCATTGACGCACATGCATTCACACATACACCTATTTACATGATTTACCTTATTAGCTCTTTTCATGCAGTTCAGCTCAGTTCTCATTTTAAATGCCACTACATACAGACAAATCAGAAACATGATAAAACGGATGACATCATACAGACAATCTAAAAATAACTCAAATTTAAACATAAATAAAATTTTTTAATAAGTTTGTATGTACGAAATTTTTAAAGAGGGGTCCTCTCAATAGATAGACTGATCGAGTAAAGGACACCCCCTGTTTCCAGAATATATTCAAAGTTTACTTATATATTGGAATTTAGAGAAATTGGCAAATGAATGAATGGGCGAAAAATGAATGCGCACGTAGGTACCACCATGTACCCTAAGAACACCTCAAAAATAAGTTTTGATAATTTTTGCTGAAGAAAAATGTGTTTCTAAAGCTATAACCGGCCCTTAGTGGCTTGAATTTCCTATAAGTGGCGTTGAATGGACTGCCGTTAAAATGGCTAGCGTAAAAAGAGCTGACACAAAGCAGCGGCGATATTTTCATTTCATTTCAATTATTTTAGGAGGGTGGCCCTTTAGCGGTGCTGGTTTTCAGGGGACCCTCCATAGCATAAAAAAATGAACATACAATATTTAAAAACAAGTAAAGTGAGCCTAGAAGGGTGTTAAGAACATGATCAAAAATTAAACCTAACACTAACACAATATATATATATATATATATATATATATATATATAAATTATATATGTATGTATAAATATATAAATTATATGTGTATATATATATATATATATTTACATATAATTTCGCTTTAAATAGCTATATCCTATATAAACATATATAAAATTGCGTTTCAATTAGCTATATTCTATATGTTATATGCAATTTTTAAAGCTAGACACCTCTGAAAGAGAAACATTTTTGGCTAGTTTTTGAGTTTTTGTAGCTCTTATTTCTGGAACCATTCACTTATTACGTCATCAGAGAAGGGAGATTTTTGGAAATGCTTGTGTTTGATTGTTGAGGTAGGGAGGAGAGAGGTGGAGATGCAGATATATGCATGTAGACTCGAATCAGAAACACATTTAAGCGGTTCAGAAAGATGAATCAACGATCAACAGAACTGACAGTAATTGTGATATACTCTTTTTTTGTAAGAACAAAGTTCATAAGAATAATTCATAAGACACTGTTTATCTCTTGTAGTTGACTTGGAGCACATGCGAATTGTCAAAGCTGATAAGCATACGGAATTTGCGCTGAGTAATGAAATGCACAGGTGAGACAAATTCAGATTAAAAGGAAGTACACTACATGAACTTTATTGCTGATGTTTTCCTTTTTGTTAGGGACCAGTTAGTATTACTGCAGGATATGAGGCTGGAAGATATTTAGAATGGTCATCAAAATTTTTGGGCTTTAAGGAGGGGGTCAACAAAAATAAATTCGCGGCAAGGGGGGCCATTAGAGTAACCTGAAGTTTTCTCCAAAGTATATCAAATGAGTCAAACTGCTTCTTATGTTATCTGTAATATTCTTCAGTCATATACAAGATATAAGTTATATCACAAAGGTTGAGTTTCATTGTAGCTATCGTCATTATCACTCTTTTTACAGCTAATTATAGATAATTATAGGCGAATCACATACAATGCTGCTGAACTGTGAGCAGTTGCTTAGGTACATGGTATTAAGTTTTCGCATACGAGGACAGGGGGCATGAAAAATTACAGCTGCAGAATGGAGGGGTCGTTGAAATTACCAGAGGGGAGATTGAGGGGCCATTAAAAAGCTTTGGTGCCGAAGAAAACATCTTCCGGTCCCCTACCCAACATTAACGTGATAAAATATCATACAAAACAGCGTCAAACATCATCGAACATGAGTTCGATAATATTCAAACATAAATGTTTGATCGCGTAGACTACTTCATCATGCAATCTTGAACATTGTCAAACATGTTGGGTGATGTTCGAGAATTATGCAACATGCAGCGAAAATCTGATGATATTTGACGATGCTCTATTCATTAGCCAATCAAGTTTGCTGAACTAGCGCTTGCGCAGCATGCTGGTAGGTGCTCACAATAGAAATGTTTGAGGGTGTTCGACGGCGTTTGATTCTCATAAGTGCCTAATTAGCCACTTGAGAGTAATGTTTTGTGCACCTCGAACATCGTCAAGCACATTATCAAACTCCTGTTCGATGATGTTTTACGCTGTTTTTTATAATGATGTTTTATCGTGTAGACAGCCCTTTATCGTTATATCTTCATTGCTAAACCTGCGAGAGGATTTCCATGAATTATCCTGATATTCGATGGTAGAGGGAAATTACGAGATTTTTTAAGTTAATGAATAGTTCGGAATTTTTTCATCTTTTGTGCCATTTCATCATCATCAATGGCTCCCAAGGTGGGACATTAAACGCATACAATTTCGCGAATATTTTGATGATGATTGAACCCAAAATCTATTTATCAATCACCACATAGGGTCAACAGAATTTTGGAAATGGTGAGGTGGGCCATGGAAAAGATTTGGGAGCCATTGTGCCAATGATTTTTGTAGTTATAAGTTGTACTTCAGTCAATGGCTCTAATTACACTCTTTTATAAGAACAATTTTTAAGAACACGAGCCTAAAATTTATTGGAAAATTAAGAAAAAATTAAGAACAAGGCTGAGCCTGAAGCCTTGTAGTTTTGGAAAACGATGCTGAAGCTGTCCACTAACTATTGGACATGAAAGGTCATCTCCTTGCTACCCTGAGGAGAATCGACAGCCTTGGCACTTTTTGTCTTTGATTTTCGCAAATAGGTTGTTCCCAGCGAAACTAGATACTGTGCTATCATCGTCTATTTATCATTGTTTATAGACTTTTCTCAATAAAAACAGTACAGGAGAGATCATTCTGGTTGTAGTATTTGGCTCTCAGTCAATCAAAACAGCTAATGGTGTCTTGTCTATCGTCTTTCTATGTATTTCTAAATGGCCTACACTCTAATAATTCAAGAACACATTAAGAACAATTCAGTCTCAAAATTTGGAAAACATTAAGTACAGCCAGCTTGAACATCAGTTTTACTGGTTCTTATAAAAAGAGTGTATATTGTTACTCTTAGTGCATTTACTAACTTTTAATATCTGCCTTGTTTGCTTCAATAATTTTCTGCCATATACTTGTTTTTGATAAAAAAGAGTCTATAAGAAAATGAGGGCCAAGTGGCTAAAATCTTAAGAAAATCTTGAAAAGCTCACAAGGCTCAATTTCCAGAATTACGCATTTTTGTTGGCCAGAATTCGATATACGTCATTATTATGTTCAAAATATTAAAGATGGAATTCAAGAAAATGTAACAACCCATTTTAGCCAGTTTATTTCAGTAAAAGTTGATAGCATTTTTAAGAAAACTCAGGCTCAATTTCTGAAAAGTTTAAGAAAATTGACTTTCAGGCGAAATGGTGTTCTTATTTAAAAAATGTGAATTATTAGACATAGGTTTCAAGAACAATCTTGGTGGGGCTATTTATATTTGAAATCTCCATCCCAAATACATGTTTTTAAGAAGTAGCACTTCTTAAAGTTAAAAGTTAAAGGTTAAGAGAGTTAAATACTGGATGCTTCAAACCTACGAAAGTCGGCAGATCACCAGCAATTGAAATTCTAGTAACTATCTATGCTTACTTTTCTCCAACAATTTGTCTTATCGCCATCTGGGCTATTAAAAAGTCCTTATTAAACAAACGTTACGAAATTTTTGATACAAACTCGCTCTTATACTAGGCCAATATGGGTGAGGTGGCATAGCGGTTAGAGCGCATAACTACCTAGCGCAGCGCTTCCCGATTGGGGGTGCGAGCTGCGGTTCGCAGGGGTGCAAGAATCAATCGTGAAAGACGAAGTAAATATATTTTTTCGTCGCAAGGACTATCAGTTAAGATATTTTTTTCATAACCGGTCACTACCGGCCAGCAAATCCATTGAACAAAAATCACGACTTCTAGAAAACTGCATTTTTCGACGAGAAACGTTGTCCGAATGTCCGCTTTTCATTACGTTTTTAAGCCTTTTTTGTTTCATTCAAAACAAGGGGGTGCGAGACTGCCCTCGTCAGGCTCAGGGGGTGCGGCGGTGAAGACGAATGGGGAAGCGCTGACCTAGCGGAAGGTCTAAGGTTCGAGCCCGACTCGAGGCCTGGACTGAATGCTCACTTACTACTTAGTTAGCAGGGAATGGGAACATGGTGACAGCACTGGGGAGATAAAGGCGGCGAGGAAAGGAACTGGCCACCCTACCTCATATGCCAATGGCTCAAGATAAGCGTCCTCTCTAACAGGCACTCCCCTACGTACGAAAGTATACGGGACTATCTTTACTCTTTTAATAGGCCAATATAAAATTTTTTGTTTGATAAACAACTTGTAGATGCAACACTCTGATTCTAAGGCTGGGTTTACACAGGACTTTGGAACAGTTCTGTATGGAGCCGTTCCGTGTAGGTACGGATAGGCGTCCCGTTTACACGATGTTTTGGAGCCGTTCTGTGCAGAACCGTTCCTTTCCATGTATTCACGCATGAACAGTTCCAAACGACAGCCTCTTTCTCAATTTATGTGGAACAAGAAAAATTCTTGAAAAAAGTTTTCCCACCACAGATATGTTCTTCGAAGCCTTACCCAAGATTTTCTTCGCGAGCAAATTTCCCAGTTATCGTCAGCTATCGTCAGTCGAATTTCGCCTTGCCTCGTTTCTAAGGGTACCTGACGAGAACGGTTCTATGTGTTTACACGAGAACTTTTGGTTCGGTTCCATGCGTGACCTACTTTCTAGGTGGACGAGGCCTATCCATACGGTGCTGGTACAGTTCCACTCTGAACCGTTCCCATGTGAACGGGGCCTAAATAGGATGAAAATCTTTCGTTTGGTGAAAATAGTTTGAGAATTTAAGCAGATTATGTGTGTGGTATTCGTGCATTTCCGTAGGCCGACAAAAGTCCTACCAAATGTGTATTCGTTATATTGAAATATGAAGTGTCACTTTGCACACCTGAATTCTACATCCGTTACTTTCTTCTTTCGTTAAATAAGCAGCCAGTTTTAGGAAGTCCTTCGATTTCCATATGAAAGGGATTTCCTTTCAACCTTATTTTTAATCCTGTTATGCAATTAGTATTAGCACCTTTACCATATCTTTTTCTTGTAGGTTTGATAAGCATGCATGTTATAAATATATATATATATATATATATATATATATATATATATATACATATAAATATATATATATATATATATATATATATATATATATATATATATATATATATATATATATATATATATATATATATATATATGTATGTATGTATGTATGTATGTATTTATGCATATATGTATGTATGTATGTATATATATGCAAGCTAAATCGGAGCCGCATTTGCGTAGCTTATAAAATAGATATATAGAATGATTCAAAAAGAAACTCTATCTTTTGTGTATGCGTTTCGAAATATATCTTCTTCAGTACTAATCTTACAATGATACAGGGGGCCTGCTTAAATTACCTATATTACAATGGGGTGACATTAGGTACTACCTAAGGGGACCTGCTTATTAACAAACAATGGACACATTAAGGTTGCTTAGGGACAGGGCCGAGGCTATGAAGAGTGGAAGAATAGAGCACACGTGGAGGCATTGTAAAGAGACACGTGGAGGTATTGTATAACGTGCAAAAATTAGTACCTCCACGTGTGCTTTATTGTTCCTCTCTTCATAGCGTCGGCCCTCTGTCCCTAAGCAACCTTAATGTGTCCATTGTTTGTTAATAAGCAGGTCCCCTTTGGTAGTACCTAATGTCACCCCATTGTAATGTAGGTAATTTAAGCAGGCTCCCTGTATCATTGAGGTTAGTACTGAAGAAGATATATTTCGAAAAGTATACACAAGACAGAGTTTAATTTTGAATCATCATATAAATATATATATATATATATATATATATATATATATATTTATATTTATATAATGATTCATTAACCAATCTTAGTGCATTCTAGCAACTGAGGATGGATTAAGTTAATCCGAAGCATGTATTGCAGACTCAAACCGATTGTCGCTTTCTTGCGTATAATCTCTGATATATATATATATATATATATATATATATATATATATATATATATATATATATATATATATTTATTTATTTATTTATTTATTCTGTATTTATATATATCTTGTTTCTTTTAGCTTCTTCATTTCCGCAAAAACTGGTGATCAGGTACTTTTGTGATGCTTATACTGCTTGATGTTTAGGCGGTTTAGGGCTGGTCATTGTTAATGTCAGGGACTCAGGGACTGAGGCGGAAGGAATATTAGCATTTCCCTAGAAAAGCCCTACCTCATTTCATTCTCTCATTGAAAATCGCACAGCCCATAGAAATCTACAAAGGAAGTACCTACCCCATGCTAAACCATACCCCATGCCAAGCCATACCCCATGCTAAACCGTACCCCAGGCTAAACCATACCCATGATATACTATCTGAATGAGAACAAAAAAGCTCTGCTCTTTACCTTGCAGCATCTCATGAAAAATGCAAACTGTCACTTACATTTGATTTATATTGATGTCTGTGAAAAGCAAATGTAAGAATCAAAGGGGCAAGCTTAGATTTTGTGAATGTTATTCTCGAAGTTCTGATGCATATTTTGTTTCTTCTCAACTATCAAATGGTTCTAAGCAGGTATAAAACGTGACACTCCAACAATTGATTATAATTTTGGTTTATAAACTCCACTACAGTTACTATAAATGTTTCCATGCCCCTTCTCAATTCCTCTTGTCCCTGCCACAGGTATTAATAATGACCAATCCCTTATACCGCTACTTCTACCTTAAAAGTAAAACTGCATTTAGTGGAAATCATATGACACGTTTCCCTGATAGTATTGAAATATGGTTTGTTTGAAAAATATGAATCAATAACGACACTCTCTCCTTCCCTCACTCCCCTAGTGTGGCACTCTATGTTGCTTAGGGGTCATCCATAAAGGACGCACGCACCTTGGGGGAGGGATGAGGTTAGCAATGATAAGGACAAAAGCGGAAAGGATGAGGGGGTAGTTAGCTGTAAGTAGTTTTCAGAGAGTTTATTTTTAATGAGATAAGAGGGTATTTACAAGTCATTTTATTGTCATCTTCTTTCTGGAAAATAAAGAGACAGAAAGAAGTGCATGAAGTATGTCTATTCTGCAAAGAACTTCTATTTGTCATTTCTTATGCAGTTATTTAATCATTTTATAAGCTATTTTGAAGATAAGGCCACAAGTTGCATCTGCATGGACAGTGGTAGGGGAGTAGTTAAGCAAAAAGCAGACAGGTGTGGACAGGGAGAGGGTGGGGGTTAGACACTGGCAGAAATGTGCGGACTTCCTTTATGGATGACCCCTTGGGGTAGTTTTGATATCACTGACTATTAAGTTGAACAGCAATGGGCCTAGGATTGATCCTTGTAGTACACCAATATAGACAAACAACATATCTGATTTGGTCTCATTATACTGCACAAATTGTCTTCTATCAAAGAGATATCCTTGAAATATAGCAAGCTCTTTTCATCTATACCATAACAGGGGAGCTTTGAGAGTAGCTTTGAGTGATACATTAGGTGGTAATTGTCTTATTTCATATCACTTATGTTGTTTTCCACGCTGCCCTATTCGTAGATAGGATTTCTATAATTGAACTAGGCAGCTCATAAGCTGCATTGTGATATTATCCATCTATGTCGGCATATCTGTATGCTATCCGTATTTACTATTTCCTATTAAATCTCATCTTCAGTGTATCTTGTATTACGTATCATAGCTTTTCTAGCAACGCCCCATTTATACGGATATCTTGTGTCATTGTTTCGAATGCTTTGCTTTCTCACATTAAGATTAGAGGCAAATCCAGTTAGATTTGTCTTTTTCCATGCGGGATTTCCTTATTTTTACTGGCAAATCATCTCTGATAATGTTTTGTGATAATATATTATATTTCGCTACAACGCAAGGCTAGAAAAATCACTTTAGTTCTTACACGCTATTTTTATATAAGGAACCTACATGCAGAAGGTAAAAATATTTACAGAACTTATATTACTAAGGGAAAAATCCCGAAGAAACTTTTTAATATAAAGCATTTTATAGCTAAAAGCAATCAAGAATCAATAATTAGGAAACCAGTTCCACTCATTTGTAGCCATAATTCGCATAGATACATTTATAAAACTTCTTTTCTGCTTTCGTTATGCTTTTGGTCTTGAGCTTTAGCCAAAAATAGAGGCAAGATCCAGAATTTCAATGTTTTATTGTATCTGTACCATTTTTATGGCATTAAATAGACAGTAAAAATTAAGGAATTTTTAGCACTTCAATTTGTATTTAGAGGTTCAAGAATAAGGAACTTTTGTAACTAGGCCTCGAGCTAGGTTTCTTATAGAATAAAAAGCGTGTACGTTCGTAAAACTTGCCGTTTTTGTGGTTCTGTAATGTCAGAAACTTCGAATTATTTAGCCGACGTAAGGCTAGCAGTGTCCGTATTGCTACATCAATTCTTGCGAGTCGCATTTTGATCAAATTGCTACCCTAGCAAGCTTTTACCAATTCTTACTTTTAGTTCGAAATATTCTTGTGTGTTTTTCTAGCATCCGCATGAGTCGCTTGTATTTGCGTGGAAATGCTGTGCACACGCAGGAGCGATTTCTAAAACTTTTAACAAGGGGCTCTAGATGCACTTTTGTAATTTGGGTGTGGCATAGTTGCAGCCACGTTCATATTTTTAAAAATGGAGACATGATACTTCAGTCTAATTGTGATATGCTATAGCCAGTACCTAGAAAGATCTCAATAGCCATGCAGCAATGAGAAAATTCATCATAGCAATGCAGCAAAAATATTAGAATCAAAGTCAATGCACTTTGATAAGCAAGATCAATATAGAAGTTTGTGGAGCTGTACCCCCCAAAATCAACAAGAATTTTGAACAAAGGGGGCTCCGTCTTCCTAAGCCCCCATAGAAATCACCCCCTGAGTGCAAGTTGTGAATCTGTTACTCTACCATAGGATGTTAAATTATTATTTGTCGAGCCCTGTGCATTATATTATATAGTATTAAGTTCTGTTATATATACATAATATTATACATTTTTATCCTTCCTCCAGGTTGATTATTGCTTCAAAAAAATCGCTGCCGAAATTCTTGGTATAAAATTATCGAAGTCTGAAGCTGAAAAGTCGTCGGTATCCTTTCCTATTCCACACTTTTCTCTCAAATATTACTATTGCTTGTTTTCCTTTTCTATTGAAGAGAGCTAGAGTTTTGTTTTCTGATAAAGTGAATAAAATCTAGGTTTAATTCTAAATAGCAAGAATTATCTGGTTCCTTTGTCCACTTCGATAAAACCCCATAAAGTCACCAGCTTTCTGTCGCTCCATGCTCTGGAAAAAACAGCTGCATTCTTCATATACTTTTCACGCCTCTGTTCAATTCACGGATCCAAAGATCCCTCCATTCCTGCTATACATTCAGTTTTTCGTCGTTTGCGTGTCAGTTTGGACTTTCCAACAGATGCGGTATCGGAAGGAATGAAACCAATGGATGCTGTTTCAGGCAACTTATCGGTACAAATGCAGTTTTCCACTGAACCTTGTAAACCTGGAAAACCTAGTAAACCTGGTAAACCTGGAAAATCTGGTAAACCTAGAAAACCTGGTAAACCTGGCAAACCTGGAAAACCTAGTAAACCTGGTAAACCTGGAAAATAGGCTGCTTTTATGAATAATCAGATAATTTTATATCTATCCAAGTCAGGGGAAAGTCAGGGAAAACAGCTTATTTAGTCCACGTACAAGTTTCATTGACTCATACATAGCTGTTTGCTAAGTGGGTGTGCCATTTGTTGTCAGTAAATGCAAACTGCTTTTCAAGATTCCCTTCAATTCACATATCGAACTTTGCTGTCAGATTTCCTTCACAGCTTCTCAGCGAGTTATTAAAGCGGAGATTGTTAACTACAACAACGTGCAGGTCCCACCCAAAGCTGCCCAATCCCAGACAAAGAGTTCATTCTGCGTTTTACAATAGCAGCTTATACAAGCAAGAACATCATCATCCTCCACTGTTTAGAAATGTAAGTGAAATAATTTATGAAACACCGTAAAACGAAGAACCCACAATATTTTGTAAATAGTTTTAGCTTTAGGTAAACTTTTAGCACATGTAGTTATGTAGAATAGCTGCCGGTAGCTTTCAAGCGAAAGTTGAAGGTGATCAGCTTTAGAAGCACCCCTAAAAGCAATACCAGAACACTTTTCGTCCGCTGCAAAGGAGTCTTCAATCAGCCTTTGGCTTATGAGCTAGCGTGCTGCCCAGAAGGGGGCAGGGGTCAGATTTCTCGCAACTGATAGGGGTCTTTGATGCTATGTTGTAAATAGTCTCATTTTATTTGTGCTTGATATTTCCAAGCCATAGCATCATATTTTGTAGAGAATTAAGAACGTTCCTTTTCCAGGGACTGTTATTTTCTAGTTTGTCAGTCTGCAAATCCATGATGACTTCATCAGTGAACCCCTTTTTTAATCTCCCCGGGTCCATCACATTCTCCCGGCGAGCCTGGGTACGAGTGAGCTGTACACGTTTGTGTGAACGCAGTGTTGTTTTCATGAAAAGAGCTGCATTTTTGTATTGGCAGAGTTTAACCATAGTGAGAAAGAGAGCTTTTGCAGCGGATGAAAAGTGAAATGACGTTATGTTAGACGTAACCGTATTCCCAGATATTCCTTGAAGGGAATACGTAGTTTTTCACTTTTATTTTAGGGCCCATATTAGCAACAGAAAACTAATAAGAGAGTTAAGCAATCTAAAATTAAAGGAAATTAATAATTCCCACCCCGATTTCCTGTCTAATAGATTATTTTCCTTTTATCCTATCTTATGCATTCTTTCCATTTCCGCGTTGCTCTAAAACTGTCTCGCTTCCTTTTCAAGGCTTATTTGTACCATTCGTAACCGGAACCAGAATACATCCTTGAGGAAGTCCATTTCACAATAGTATTTTTTCCTTTATCCTTTATACCTCAATAGCCTTCGTGTTACAACAGGTTGGGCCATTCTCCCTTGTCCTTCTATCCATGGATTCTAAGCTGGAACCATTTGCAGGCTCGGAAATGAAATAGTAAATACAATGGGGCATTCTTGAATGAGTGGGATTGACTATACGAGTCTTTAAAGAGACATATCGTAGGGCCTATGTTCCTTGACTTTGGACCTCTTTTGACCACACTACAGTACCAATAAGCTCCTCAGTGGTTCTTTCATTTTAACTGCACATTAAACCCCCTGAAAGGATGCACAAACAAGAAACCTTTGGCATTCGTCTACTCTTTCTATGAAACAAAAACACCTACATGGATCACGCTCAAGGTTATGAGAATCTGCTTGGATTACATGAAATGACCTTCCTACTTCTCGAAGTTTTGCTGCGATGGACAGGGGCGGTGCCAGCCATCGCAGGAGGGACACAGTGATGTTGGCACGGGCGATTTTTCCCTCGTGCAAGAGATTTTGCACTTGTGTGGGCACGCGCACGTGCGATCGCACGTGTCTCAGGGCATGGACTGCATCAGTGCAAACATTTTTATAAGAATACTTAGTCCTTCGCTGCGCTTAGATATTTTAATTCTTTTATTTTGAGCTATGCATTATGTTACATCATTTTGTGTGGCAAAATGTGTAAATTTGCCTGAAAATCAAAGAAAAAATCTATATGTTAGTAATGTGTTTATTAACCGCAAAACAAAAGAAGACAACGGAGCAATTCATTTATCTGCATCATAAAACAGTAACTGAAATGCAATCAAATGTTCACATAAAATCCTTACTTTTCAACGAATTTGAGACGAACGAAATGAAACGAATTGATGCTTATAACAAAGGTCCACAAATTTCATTTAGATAATTATCTGGTGCTTTTCTCTAGAGAAAAATGAATCTCAGAATCTGCAGTGCTAGCTTAGCTCAGTCCACAAGTTTCCACAAGTATCGGGAAACTTCTACGTCACATAGTCATGGTCCTGCTCCTGCTATGGTCATGGTCATGGTCATGCTCCTTCTATGAAAAAATCTATTTCTTAGTAATGTGTTTATTAACCGCAAAAGAAGACAACGGAGCAATTCATATTTTGTCTGCATCATAAAACAGCACCTGAAATGCAACCGAATTTCCATGTAATATCCCTACTTTTCAACGAATTTGAGAGTTAAACTCTTATTGCTGATATGCTTATAAAAAAGGTGTGTATCTGCTTTGGTCATATGCCGTAGAATCCCAAATATAAGCTCTGGGCTTTTTGGTGGGCATTTTTGGTGGGCTTATTCAGGAGGGCTTATATTCGGGAGCGTATATTCTGAGGATCATTTGGGTTAACAGATAACTTCTGTACACCAAAAATTCACCGTTCGGTGACAGATCAGAGAGACTATTAATAACAATCAATTCGTAAAACTTCAGAGAAGGACACAAGTAAATGCAGAGGATCTACAATGTCTGCCAAAGGTACTTGGAACGCCCATACAGTTTTAAGAATTTTCTACCCCCGTCCTGTTTCCGAGGCATTAATGAGAATATATAGATCCTCTCCCCCCCCCTTATACAATGTTGAATCAGTATCCAGGGACCTTAGCTATTTGGAATAGCATCACTTATCCCAATCGTGATAGTCATGCCCTTTAAACAATGTTATTTTACGGAGGAGGGGTTTTTGTAGTTCGTCTATAGCGCAAATCACAGGAAATGTTCCAAGACTTTTGGCAGACATTGTATATATTCATTGTCTTAACTATAGATGTAATGAGAATATTTAAAGTTGCGATTGATATAATTACAGGTCATTTCTATTTGGTTTGCTCTTTTTTATCCTTGAATCGTGGACAAAAAAACGGAGGATGGAATGGACGCTAGAGCCCCATTTTTTGAAAGCAAAGACTTTTCGAGGAACAAGGGAGCACCCTTACTGGGGAAAGTGTTACAGAGTAGCGAGACGGAAGTCAAATCTCCACAAATTTCAGTTAGATAATTATCAGGATTTTTCCTCTAAAGAAAAACGAATCTCAGAATCTGCAGGGCTAGCTTAGCCCAGTCCACAAGCTTCCACAAGCATCGGGAAACTTCTACGTCACATAGTCATGGTCATGCTCATGCTATGGGTGAAACAATAAGAGATTATAGAATGCAATTTTTGTCTAGATAATCGTTGTCCATCCTTTTAGATTTAAGAATAGTTGGCATGTTCTTTATGAAAAATGTGTGTAAGAAATATGAGGCTAAAGCCAGGCAAAAATTAAGAAACATTTGAGAAACAAAGGCAAACTTTAGATCAAACCAGAAAAAGATAGAAACACCATCCATTACATACTTCATAAAGCCTGGACATTCCATACCTTGTTAAAAATGTCAAGGCTGAAAATGGAAAGTTTATCTCTTGTTAAAAATTGTGTATTCGACCCAAAATTTATCGATTGGTGGACCATTCAGTGAAAATGGGTATGGTCGAAATTTGAGTCGGTTGCACTATAGGCGTGGTCAGAAATACGGTTCTTCTTGCACAAAATTTCTTATAAATAGTTTCTTGAAAAAGCAATGCGAGAAAAATATCTGCTTGACCCGATACATTTTACAGTCCATGGGCTTCAATATACTAACTTTCAAAGGCGTACATTTCGACTCTGAATGCATGCATGGGGAAGTAGATATCAAATGGCTTGGCGATAAGTGAGCCACTTTTTCGAAAGGAACAACTTTTCCAAAAGTTGTGACATCTCTTGGATAACTTCTAGAGATTTTATGAGCATCTTTTTCAGGAAATTATGAGCAACTTGTGGATATGGCTATACTAGCTCGCCTGGGAAAGTAACAGATTTTTTTATAAGAAACAGCTTATAAGAAACGGTAAGCTCAATTTCTTGAAAGTTAAGGAACAACCCTAAGCAAATTGAAAAAAGCTAAGAAATTTTTGTCTTTTGCAGTTTTAATTTTACGAGTTGACACTAGAAGCGGTCTTGACATAGACCACCACTGTATATTGCAACACTACAACAGACACGAAGTTTGCATTAATTCTTAGAGGTAGTTCATACGATGAGCCGTAGATGAGCCGAACCCATGCATTTAGCAATTTGAGTTGTTAAGTTCATCTTCGGTTCAGCGTATGAAACCACAGAAAAGCACCGGCTCGAGCCACAGTCACGCTGTCCATTGGTTCAACACTGGTTCATCCCCTTCGGTCTCGCCATTGCTGAACCAATGCTATAATAGGTTCGGGTCATCTATGGCTTATCGTATGAACTATCTCTTAGTCAATTGCACACTCAAGAAATTGCCATTTAAAAATTTGTTTTGACTTCAACTTGACATCGATGAAGTTCAATGATCTTAGCTGTTTAAGATCTCAATAGAGTTAGCCATCCTAGGGAAGCAAAATTTCTTGATCACTTTTTAGGGCTCTAGAGTATTTTATTTCAGAATTAAACATCGATTAAACTTGACAAGACAGGAAAGGACATCCTTCTCAGTATAATTCAACAAGCTTTCTATCCTGTTAACCTTGAATTTGAATGAAAATAGTGCCCTCCTTATGGTGAAAGTGCACCTTTTGTCTTGAAAGTTCTCCTTTTCATCGAGATACATAGTGCCCCCTTTGTGATGACAATGCCCCTTTTTATCGTGCTCTGAATGTGAGTGAACTATTTACTTCACCCTGGAAGCAAGTTTAGAAAATTCATTACCTAAACAATTTAAGAAACATGTAAGAAACTTTTGGTAGGAAAATGGACAGAAAATTTAAGAAACTACTTACCAGCAACGCACCTTAGTTTCTTATAAAAAATACTTGTATTGTTGGTTTGAGGAGATGACGTCCTACTCTGCAGTGCCTTGTTTACATTAATATCTTGGAATGTATTAAGAGCGATGCTTAATTTAAATCCACTTTACTTCCCAAACAGGAAGCTTCGACTGTAAGATTGTGGTGAGATGGGGAAACGGCCGACTGAGTTTTTTGAGCTTTCTTTAAAAATTCACTCCATCCAATCTTTTGGTTTTGGGATGCTCGGAATTTTTCAATCTTTACTGCTTTGTATTAGGAAACACACTTCATAGAGCCGTGTGTTTGAGCGTCAAAAACTTACAAATCCGTGCGTTAAAAGGGAAAGGAAAGCATGGATTTGTTTTAGTTTAGCAAAAGGTCGATAGAACAAAAGAGCGCCATGTTTGAATGAACTTGTTGTGTACTATAAGCATCATATGCAAAATAGCAGTTACCATAGTCATATTGCAAGCAGCTAGAAGAGGAATTGCTCAACTTTCATGTACTCTCCAGTCCGGAACAGCCGTCCCCCCGACTAATTTTTTTTGAAAAAATGTACATCATGACATTTTTAGTGCAACCCCCCGGTTATTAATTATGATCCAAGATGCAGGGGTGATTTCTAGGGGGGCTCAGGGGGGCGGAGCCCCCTTGTTAAAACTTATGCTCATTTTGGGGGGCTCAGCCCCCCTAGAATTCTTGCATTGGCTTAGTTTTTCATAATTTATTCGCCTCGCCACCAAAGTGTTATGAGCAAGTGCACTGCTATGTGGTTATTGAGGTATGTCTTATTGTTGATTATACTATATCAGTATTAAAGTAAGTTATCATGTTTCCATCTTTGGAAATATGGGCGTGGTTTTAGCTGGGCAACAGCCAAACTATGGGCGTGGTTGTGCCTAGAGCCCCCTTGTTTAAATTTTTAGAAAGCACCACTGCCAAGATGGCATCGTCCAACCCAGAATTTCGTCGCAAGATGATCGCATAAAAAGAGAGCAATTGCTATCAAATGCACTGACAACGTAGCGGAAAGTCGTACTAATAATGGTGGCATTGAGAGAGGATGATGGAAGCAATTTTAGTATATTAGCAAGTATGTAAGAAACTCTGTTTCTCGGACATGCTACCACACCCCCCGTTTATTTTGACCCGCCTAGCTATTTGCCTATATACTATTTTCCAACCCCCCCGACCATTACCACCTCCCTTCTATTCCGG
>OLMO02000297.1:2128175-2148442 GCA_900291935.2 Cassiopea xamachana
ATATTTGAGGATGACCCTTCAACTCAACCGATTAAACAACTATGCCATCGATACCTCTTAATAAGGATGCAGACGTATGCAAAGAGTACAACAGGCAAGTCATTATGGACAACACTCGAAGCATAAGACATCATTTGACACAAAATGGTACTTTAAAAAACGTTTAAATCATATTTTTGTGGATAAAACACTTAAACATTAATCAAGGATATCTTTAAACTTCACAATGGTTGGATGCGTTTACCACATCAAATATTTGCGAGGTCCACTCGAGTAATTATACTAAAGTGAAGTCCTAGTCCAAATATAAAAACCCTATGCTACTTGGCAAGACCTACGCTAAAGCATCCTATTCATCATCATGCTTAATTCGGGTATATATGATAAAACTTTAGAATATGAACTAGATTCAAGACAAATATTATCCTTGAACACTTACCAATTCAAGTTCAGGTCCTTCCACATCTGATAAAACAGAATTCGTTAGTCTGCAACCCAAACAATAGCGCTGTCACAAACCATATTGATCTAATATGTTGGTTTCCTCATTTTCTAGGTTTATATCTTGTTTCCTATCGCATTTTCTTGTCATTTTCACTAATTTTCTGTGTGCTTTCTATACCTTGCTGTTCGCTTTTGCCGTACGAACAATATGGCGGCAGTTCGCATGCGCGGCTTCAATTGCAGTCAATAAACCACAGGGAGTTAGCCCTCTAGTCTTTATTATTATCTCTATGGCGAGGCTTGGATATTGGGACTCGGCGGAGGAGATTGCGACAAACTTTGTGATTCTTGACATGAAGGATTAGATTGTGTAATGTTGAAGATGGAATTCGAATGAAAGGTAATTAGCTGCGACATGTTGACGTAAAATCAAACCAGAGTCGTTGTGTATAGAGGATTGATAATGCCTAAATAACATCATGGGGCCCATCTGGGTAACTGTCGTCTTGTTGTTGCTTATATGGCTGGCTGCCTTCGCCCTTGGATGTGGTAAATGTGGCATTGGGAAGTGTGTCGATGGCAGATGTTTGTGTCCAACCGGATTCTGGGGGAGCAATTGTCAGTACGGACGGAAAAGGTATTTATAATGCACGTCTTTTAGTTGATAGCTCTTCCGAGTAAGGAGTATCACTAGCCGTCACTTGAATGACTCCGTCCTGCAAAGCGTAAATGGAAGCCGTTAGAAGATATAAAAACACTAAATGTAACCTAGACTACAGGCCTATATCAGTTAATGAAATGAACATGTTTGGGGAAATGGGACACATAAAGTTAATTTTTGAAAGTATTTTATTATTTCCATAAAGTTATTAAGAGTTATGTAGTCCAGGTTAATGATATGTTTACTTTTATTATGAATTTGCTTTGACATGCATAATGCAGCCCTTTAAATGATTCTCTCCCAGTTTTTTCCCCAACCTAATTTTCGCGGTTATTGACTTATAACATTGATGGGATATGGAGCAAATTAATGTGATGTTACATGTGTTTTAAATATATGTATACAACACTCTTGTCTAGCTGTCACAAATGCACATGTTCCAACTGAACATGAATGCATGAAATTACTGACTTTTTTGACTATGCAGAAATCATTAAGTGCCCTACCAATGCATGTCTGAAATTTAAGATAATAGTATTTTAAAATTTGGATGTTTGTTTTCGTAGTTAGAATTATATCAAAACATATTTCAAAATGTGTCTGCTGATGCCTGGCAGCCACATAATGTGCCTGGGAACCAGGTTTGTGCAGATGTGAAGGATACTGGGAACAAGAAATTGCCATTAGTAGCACACCAAATTGTTCCAAGTGATATGGTTAATAAAAATACATTATCAAAAATGGGTTAGCACTTACCAATCAGTGAGTAGCCCCATAAAAACATATATCAAAGTGTGCATGTTTTGATGATTCAATATTGATGGAAATAGGAAAATAATGCGTGCCCTAACCTATCCAAAACCCTCTCAAAAACCCTCATAACCCCTCCAAAACATTCCAAACCCCTGCCAAACCCCTTTTGTTGCTGATAGTCTTCACTTCTGCATAGGATTTGTTAGTGAAATCCTTTGATCACAAGGCTTCTATAAATTATCTGTCCAGAAGGATGCAGTCTTTTTTATAAAGTATGGACCAGAATTGAGGAAATATTTTACTGAACAGTAAAATGGTTTGATAGAGTTAGAGAGTAAGTCATGTTAGCAGGTTGAAAAAGTGTACTGAAATTTTGTGATATTCTGATTTATTGTCTGTCACAGTCACCAAAATATCAATAAGTTAAAGAACAAGCAAGCACAAGTTTTTAGTTGTGGAAATAAAACTTGATCATATTGAGTTAAAATGCATGTAAGTCTTTTTGAAAACTAATTTATCAATGAAAATATGAGGCAAAATATAGGAAGTTTTATTGAACTGCAATGTCTGCTGTTATAGAATCCGTTGGTGAGTATTGATGAGTTAGAAAGTTGGTATGTTGCTAAGGGCTTCCATAGCTAGTCTTTTCTTGAGCAGGCATTCTACAGGAATAATTTAGGGGGTCAGTAAAGAATTGGGTCAACCTACAAGTAATTCATAATCTTCAAAAGAAAAGTGAAACTAAATTTAAATAAGTTATCAAACAATATCAGTTTCTATAACTAGTCACTGACGGTTTGACTAGCTATAAGGACTCCTCCAGCAAATGTTAGCATTATGCACAAAATCTTTTGACACTATTTATCTCTAGAACTAGTCAATGTAGGTTGGGCTACTTTAGCACTAACCCCACAGTTGTGTTTTGTGCTTATATTAAAATGTTTGCTTTTAAACAAGTTTATATTTTTTGCATTTCATAGACTTTCCTTGAGTTCATATCCTTGAAATTGAGCATTTGAATTCAACCACTTGCTTGATCCATTTCCATCTGTTTTAGATTAGTTGCTATGATAGCCTTAATTCTGTTTAATTTGAATTTTAGTCTCACCAAAAGTACTGGTGTCTTGTCAGATTATTCTGATTATTATATACCACTTACAAAGATATCATGGTTAATTGAAAGCCAGAGGTAAACATTATAGTCTTTTGCATCCATAAGAACACTTCTTTCCATCAGCTCTGCCTGACTATCATAGCATTTCAAATCAGTGTATTGCTTAGTTTTATTGCTATAGTTGATAGCATGCTGAGAGTATCTTATAGTAGGTGTGCACTTTCAGTATTGGGAATGATGGCCCCCCTCACACATCAAAATGGTGCCCTTTCAGATCTCAAACTGGTGCCCCCTCACACTTCAAACTGGTGCTGGAACCAACCCGATGGAGTATTTCTCAATATTGGATTGTTGCTTTGGCACCACTAAAAAGGTTTTCAAAGGGGCACATACTCCTTGGCCCCTGCTCTTGCCACCACACAACCCTGACTAGAATGCTTTGTTTGATCTCCACTGAAGTATAGCATTTTCTTTAATTGCAAATTGTGGGACTTTCAATGGAATTGTGTCAAGCTAGGACCAAACTAGGAAACTTTTTCATACTATACCATATTTAATTATTTCACTTGTGTTTCAAAATGTTTCTTGATGTGGTACTTCTGTTTTGCAGCAAATTTGCTGCAAAATTTGTAAAACAGTATTTGACAATTTTCAAAACATGTGCTGCAACAGATGTCACACAGAGTGAAATCTGGCATTTTGTACAAAAAATGTTCCTAGTTTGACCTTAGATTAATTCAAAGCCTGTCATTTGGTATTGTCTTTGGAGATGACTGAGAATATAATAGCACTCGAAACACCAACTGTCAATGCTTAGCACTTATGCATTTTCAGCAGTTTTTGTGGCTGTGCAGTAATCACAGCACAATTCCTTAGTAAATTATTACTATTATTTAAGATACAGCACTATTTGCATTAAGCTAGAGCAGCCGTGGCCTAACAGTAATGCACTTGACTCAGACCAACATGGTCCTGGGTTCAAGGCCCAACACAGGCCATTGGTGATGCCAGGAAGGGCATCCGGTCCTATATGCTTGTGCCAGAGCTAAAGTCCTCTCAGAGGCACCCTCTTAGCCCCAAGGAATTGGGGCAAACAGAGGTAAAATTGAGAATTTAACATACAGTACTATTTGCATTACACTGAGGGGCTGTAATGTTGTTTGTAGTTCTGTGTATTTTTCTTTTCACCATCTCAATGCTGCTTTGGATTTTTCCATTTTCCCTTTGTTGCATTGAGATTTTTGTTCTAAAAATTTCCATGATAATGGGAATGGATGAATTCCATTGTCTTTAATGACTTGTCAATGGTAGTGTCAATTAATTGCTTGTCAAGATTTATGCCAGTTAGGATGAATGATAACTAATGACTTGTGAATTGGCAGTTTTTTTTTGACTTGATCTATGCTCATTGTTACTCTCACTGTCAAATTTCCATGGCATTTCTGTCAAAGCTCATGAAGTTGTCATGGTTATTGTTCTCCAATAGTTTGTCTGAGACATCTGTTTTGGATCCTACATTGATTTATGTGTGGAAAATTGTTGGTGCAATATTTTGAGGAAGCTAGTATAGTGCTATATTATCACATTATTCAAGATTTCCTAGCCTAGAATTATAGATAAGTCTTGATGCTGGATTGAAGTTATTACTTTATACAGTAATTATCTTTAGTCATAAGTAAGTGTTTATAATCTTATTGATATGATGCAACTTTGCACCAAGTTCATTTCTCAATATCAAATTTTGTTTTTATTTTTGGCTATGGCTACTTTGTGTTTTGATAATGGTTTAAAAAATTTTTTAAATCTGTTTAAGTAATTAAAAGTATTCAAGGTGTTGTTTTAATTGAATGCAGGACATTTGCTCAAATATCCAGTATCTGATTTCTTCTATGTATTTATCACATTTTTTAGTACAATTATCATCATCATTTACCATTTATAATTTCTGGTGTGAGATAGGGCTGGCTAGTGATCAGGGGTGATTTCAATGGGGGGCTCAGGTGGGCAGATCCCCCCTTGTTAAAATTTCTGCTCATTTTGGGGGGCTCAGCTCCCCAGAATTCTTGCAATGGCTTAGCTTTTCAGAGTTTACTGGCTTTGCTTCCAAGGTGTTATGATCAATTGTGCACTGCTATATGGTTATTGACACATCTCTTATTGTTTATTATACTACATCAGTATTAAACTAACTTATCATTTTTCTATCTTTGAAAATATGGGCATTGTTGTAGCTGGACCACACCCAAACTAGGGCGTGGTTGTGATTAGGCCTCCCTTGTTAAAATTTTTAGAAATCACCACTGCCAGTGATCACTGCCTTCCACAACTGGCAATCTTGTATGATATGTTCTTCTATTCCCAGAACTGTCATACCTTCTATCAAACATGCTTCCCACTTTCTTAGGCCTTCCTGTTGGCCATTAGCACTCAGCCTTTATTTCCTCCAATAAATTCAACAAACTGACTTCAGCTCTTCTTTTGTTTCCAAACCATCTCAGTCTTCTTTTCCTCATCTCAATTCTCCCAGTCTACTTTTAGCACAATGCTCTATAAAGCTGTTTTAGGGGATCTTGAGACTTTATTGTAATATATTATCAGTGTCTACTTCATTTACTGAAGTGAAGGCAGAAATTATCAGGAAGGTTCTCTTTTTGTTATAGAAAAAACTCTAGCATAGAGTTTGAGCTGGACTCATTTGCAACAGAATGTGCCTGGGATCATTTGTATATATATGATGGATTATCAATCTATGATCCGCTCATAGCTGCTTTGAGGTATATGAATTATTAATTTGATTAAAGTCTTTTGTGATTAGACATTGCAAGGAAGCAGCTGATGTGTTTCTTTTAAGATCATTCATTTTGCAGGAAGTGCATCTTTTGTAGCAGTTTTAGGTCCTGTAAAATGTGCATTTTGAACTGATTCTAGTATTTTTTCTTGTTGTATAACCTATAATTTTTGTACAAGTAATGCTAATCATGGAAATGTTGTTTTATGAGAAGCATGTCTATAAGAAACACAAGGCTAAATTAAAGCAAAAATTAGGACACATGTAAGAATCACATGTAGACTGAGTTTCAAATATTAACTTGCAAAAACTGTTTTTACTAGTAAATTTTTGATCCAACTAGCAAGAAAATAGAATGAACATCCATTAAATGACTCACAAGTCCTTAGCATCGTATTTCTTGCATTGAAATTGCCTACTTTGGGTTGTTATTGTCATTGGAAGTCTTTCAATTTAAGAAACAGGGCTGGATTTGACGAAATATTAAGAAACATCCAGGCTGAAGCCAGATAATTTGTCTCTTATGAAGAGAAATGTGTAGTTAGAGATCACTAGCAAGGAAGTAAATTCAAGGAATCAAAAGTATGTTAAGGTAACCACCTATAAACATGAGGTTTGGCTGCATGTAGAGGCAGGAAATGTTTGGAGGACCTTGTTGCTACTGTACCTCTCTGTGAACGTATAAGTCATCTTTTGAAAGATTATTGAATATATTATTGCTGTATGGAACATGAAGTAATCATGTCAAGTTTCAATATTAAATTTTTGATGAGATTAGTCTATTTTAAGTGATTATACTTTTAGGGAATTTTGTTAATTTTTTATATAATGTTCACAGTGAACATTTTTCTAGCTCTTTGCAGGTGGTTTTCTTTTATAGCAGTGATTTCATTTTGAGGGCTGCTGACATTATGTGTGGATTTTATTTCAGAATAATGAAATTGCTTGCATGTTTGAAAATAGTCCAAAACCTGTGCTCTTTGCAGTATTCTTTAAAGTCGCCTATGTCACATGCATCTGTACCAAATATAATTTATTGTAATTTTTCAAGGACATGCTATTTATTTAACTGTTAATCTTGATTTTAATGTAGCCTTGCATTATAGAACATATTTTTGCATTTTAGTGGTAAACTCTGGCAGCCTCTTGACTCACAAAACAAAACAATTAAAAGAAAAATTCTAGCCAAGTCAGGCTCAGCTATGGTGTATTTTTATAGTGATAAAAGCCTAGATGATGAAGGATTCAACATTTCTTATAGGTACATATATTTGTTCCATATCCTATTTCACCATTGTCTTTAATAGCTCTGAATTTATCAGCTTGCCACATTTTGAATGTCTGTTACTAATCTACATCTCCTTAAATTGATTTTGTAATACAAACTGTATTCATACTTTTGGAAAGTGAAGTTCTACTTCTTTTGACTGTCTCTCAAGGATTATTTGAGCTGTGAACTAGATTTAATATTCTTTTGTGCTGCTCCAGTGAAAANAATTCTCATATGAGGTTTGAAAATGAGTTTACCTTTTGTGAGACTGACAGCTGGATTCCATTATGCTTTGGGTGTGGTACAACTGAAATCTTTCTTTCACAGACATTGCAAAATCTCTCACAATATTATCATGAAAGCTCTTTTCATATCACCAATATTTTGGGATAGATATAAGATGTTATCTCTGCATTAGCAAAGATCTCATGCAGTTAACTCTCACTTCATGTTTTCTTTGTTCCTGCTAGTTACATCTGTTTTTATGCTGAAAACTCTGCATCTTGAGTAGCTATGAAAAATTTATGTTATTCAATTGCATTCTTGCAAAATATTTTAAAGAAAAAGTGTTTTTTTGTTTATGTTTATAAAACCCTTGGTTGCATCAGGAGCCCTTAAGTGTAGAAACCTAAAGAAGGAGAAAAAATCTTGATAGGCCATCCCTTATCTCTCTATATTTCACATGTATTTACTGTGCCTCTCTGTGTCTGATAGTGAATCCCAATGCAAACCATTTCTTTTCTTTTTGCCTAAGTCTTTAATCATAAGCTATATCACTGTATTTTGCTATACCATGTCTGGAATTTAGCTGTTATCGTCTGTGAAAACAAGAGTAGTTTTTATCGTCGTCATTCAAGTATCACCCACTCAGTGACTGCTTTCCTATCATGAAAATTCCTTTGTTTAGATAGTAGCATTTAGCCGCTTCGTTGCGTTTCAGAATCAGTAACTGTAGCAATGAGACTTGCTCTGGACGAGGGTACTGTAATGAACAGAATTCATGCGAATGTGAGGATGAATGGACTGGAACGAACTGCTCATTGAGAAAGTGCTGCCCGCACGAAGTGTACAATTTAGCATCAATGACGTACAATTGCCCAAAACTTATGTTTGGGGGGAAATGCCCTTCTTTAGGTGAGAATTTGTATTATATTTGCACAATGGCATTTTATTTTGTATTGTTTTTCTGGATTAATTAGGTTAGGTTTCTGTTAGCCTAGGCTGATTGCTGACGATTGAGTAGAAATTCTATGAAGAAAATTCAGGGGCGTCGAAACCGGAAGTCTGGGGTGCCATGGCCCCCACTTTTGCATAAAATTGCATATTTCACTATTTTTGCCTGAGCTTATTCCGACATTACTGACTATGAAAGTCCTTTCGACGCTCCTGAAATTGAAAATTTTCACACATGCGATCTTGCGATTTGAGGTTTACTGTAAACAATGATGCGGAATTGCTCCATGATGTTCTGTTGGTGGCATTTTTAGTGTGGTTGCAGTTTTGTTTGTAGATACACATAAATGTAGAATAGACTGAAACGACTTAGGCAGAATCCTGCATTCAGACAGCAGATAATGCCACCAGCAGAGTGCATCGTTACTTGCTTAAAGATCCAAATTGAACAGCATGCCATCGAGTTTTCTTACGTCTGTACAAACATATTCTGGCAGGCTACCAGTTTTTTCGTTGCATTCTTTGAACAGCATCCATGCAAGGGATTTGTTTTGGGGCGTGGTTTTCGTATCTTTGTAAATTGCATAAGTTTGCCTTTACGACGTCTCCGGAATGCTAGGCCCTTTCCTCGTACCCATAGTGCTATTTGCTATTGCTATCGTCTATGCCACCAGACCCGCTTCCAGGCCCCCCGCAAGATTTCAGAGGCCCCAGGGCAAAATCGAACAGGATACGAATTTCAGCCACACGACTATTTTACAACCAGTCCTGTTATTAATTAAAAAGCTTTTAAGATTTAGAAAACATCTAAAATAAGTACCAAATATCAAATGAAAACATTAAAATATCGGTATAGGATGCAGTTCTTGAAAGTCCTCAAGGAGTGTGCTAGTTTAGCTTCTCGGCTGAGCTCATTCCATAATTTTGCTCCGTGACAACAATAAGCATTTTGACTTATAGATGTTCTAAGTAAAGGTATCTGCAAATTTGATTAACTAGAACGAGGGTTTAATCCATTACCTTCAGAGCATTGTATAAAGAGTTGCGTGAAATACTGCAGAGCAAGTGAACTTAATGATTTATAAGTAAACATAGCTGTTTCTTTCCTTCTCATGTCCTTAGTAAGAAAGCCGTGCTATCATGTGATGAGGCAGTTCCAGTAATCAAGGCTCTGATAGGTTCAAGTGCTCCTCAGTATGTAACGGAACTCTTTAGAAATGCTCTGAGGGCACTGGATTAAACCTTCGATTTAGTGAAACTCGGGAAAGTTAATGCTAGTCATGCCTTGCAATATCATACAGCCCCTCTCTCCTGGTGGCTTTTGATTCCGCAACACGTATATTTTAGGAAGCCCCAAAATGATTGCTTTTTCTAGGGAATCAAATTAACTTGATGAGAAGCAATCACTTATCATCTACAACCTATTCATAACATCGCAGTTTAATCATTGTTCATTAATATGGATGTTTTGTGGAAAAGTAGCCAACAAAGACCTCAACCGCGCTCACAAGAGAGCATTTAGAATTCTACCCAATGACTATTTTTCTTGATTTGAAGAACTTTACGAAAATCAAATGAATGCACGATCCATATCAAAATTTCGCAAAAGTTAATGCTTGAGGTNTTTATGAATGTATCAGCAAAGAAAACCCATAAAATAAGCCTGGAGTCCCTGTGGCATTACCCCCTCTGCCCTCTCTCGGTGACTCCGTGTACTAAAAGCAAATATCAGATTTCTGTCTCATGTCAACTGTAATTTCTCTATTGGTACTATTCATAATGTTTGATATTTCAGTTAGTGGACGAGCATCTCACGCTGCCGTTGCACAGGATAGCACAATGTGGGTTTATGGTGGCTATAGTTTCAACGACAAGTCAAACGACCTTTTAAGGTGAGAATTGTGTCATATTCCAGGAAGACTTATTTGTAATTGGGATATTGTGTTACTTTAAGACCGTAGATTGCATTTTTGCCGAAGTAGGCACTTGAGCCAGATGTACTAATTTGTTGTCACCAGAACAGCTGGACTTTAATCTTTAATGATGGAAATTCGAGGTTAGGACAACAAGTTGTGGGTGCATCTTTGGCATGTGCAATTAAGTGTAGTACGAAAGCTTCAACTTCCAATTATGAAAGGAGGGAGTAAAAATATTGTTTGTCAGCAGCCTAGCAGAGTAAATAAGTTTAAAATATTAGATAAAAAGTAAAGTAGAATAGATAAAGAAAGGAAAATAAGGAAGTGTAAGTGTGTTGCAAGTATTGTTTTTTTAAAATCACTATTGATATCAAACTACCAAGATTATTCCTTTATTCGCTTAATTTGTTAGCTAATCGTCTCGAATGTCCCTTATTTCTTCACGAAGTAGCAAATTCTGTTTCGTCTACGTCCTTGATCAAGTTCTTCGATAGTAGTTGTCTGAAATTACTTGTTTCATATACCTCATTATACGTTGATCAAGTGATTGATTGATTAATTGATTGAGTGATCGAGTGATTTTGTTTGATTGATTTAATCAGCGCAATTTTTCCGTTGGTTTATTCATGTAGACAACGATGCAACTTCCTTTGAAATAACTTAGTGAATGTTGAAGTATTTTTCAGATTTTGACCACATTGATTGACCTTTATTTGAATGATTCGTTGATTTTTGATTGAATGTTTGCTGTGATATCATGTCCCTTAATTTGCGCATTTATCTCATTTGTCCAATGTCACCAAATTCTCCTCCACAGCTACAATTTAATTACCAAAGCATGGAGCGTAGCTGATTCTAGTCCGCGTCCAACTGGGAGATTTGGGCATAGTATGGTTTTCTATGACGTAAGTTGTATCACTATATCAGTTTCAATTCAATGATATCAAATAAGGCTGTCTTCTATGAGGTAGAATGCATTGCAAAATTTATGGTTGCCACAGAACCTCGAAAAGCTGGAAAAATGCTCATTTTTAAGGAGGTCAGTGAAAACCTAGAAAAGTCAGGGAAATAAGTTGAAGAAACATATAAGTCAGGGAATTATATTTGGGCTACTTTATATAATCAGCATCCTTGCAGTAAAATGGGTGGCCAAAACAGGCGTGGCTGTTGACGCGTGTAGCTCACTAAGGCCCTCCCAGCTGATAGCCCCCTTTGGTTAAGGAAAAGTCATGTAATTTCGCATTTAATTTTCTATGGCAACCATATTTTTGTGTTTCCTTTTCAGATATTGTTACATTTTTAGTTGAAGCTTCGTTTAAACCAAATTGGTTGATGCGGAATCTAACACCATAAATGTGTCGTTTTACACTTTTTCTGTTTTTAATATATATTAGTTTTATATTTATAGTACATTATAAGAATACCTAACTTTTTTCCGATCCTTTTTATTCTTAAATTTTTCTTTTTTTGAGCCTAAGATTATTTTAAAATTATTCTTAAGTGACAAAGGTGTAGCTTGGTCTGGAAATGAAAGAAAATATATTCAAATCTATGTTGATGTCATAGTTAATCATAAAGCAATTCAAAAGAGGACCAGAAATAATAAATAATGTATTGACTGTCCAAACGTTAATCTAAAAGCACCATTACAGCTCAAGTCCACCATAGTTTAAAATCTTGATGAAGCTTGAGCCTTGCATTACTCTTAAATTATTCTTGAATTTTAAAAGAGTGCCTGCTAAACGCGGGCAATCCCACTCCCAACTGTGATCTGCAGATTAGCCTTGGAAAGACAAGACATGTCTCCACTAACCTGTTCATGCTGAGAGAATTGTTTAGTCTTGTTTCCAAATAAAATGTGTGTAGTTGTATATTCATTGTATATTTCATATATTAATTTCAACATTAGCATTGATTGTGGCATTATTGGCTCATTCTTTTGTCACTGCATGCAACATAGGAGATGGACTCTTTGCGTAACTTGAGATTTAATGCAATACGAAGATTCATGCTTGATAACAGATTGATCTTTTCCGATCAATCGTTTTAACCGCTTTTATCATGTTTTCTGAGAGACAGACCATGGTAAGCACGCTTATCTCATCCTTTAATGCCTAATCTAACACAATTTGTTTTGTATTTTAGAAAAAGCTTTATATTTACGGAGGCATTAAGATGGGATTTGTAATCACAAACGAACTTTGGGAATTCAATACCCAGACAAAGCTTTGGAAGCTGGTTACCGTCAAGGGTGATACCCCAATAGCAGTGACAGGTCATGCATCAGTAGTTGTTTTGAACCAAATGTACGTCATCATGGGGTATTCCCCACAAAGAAGTTTTTGTGATTGTATCCAGAAGTTGGATTTAGGTAAAGTCATCTTTCGCGCATTTTCAGTTGATTTCGTTTACTCTTAAGTATTTCATTTGCATGAAGATTTCCACGGATTATTTGTGCAACAGTGTCGACATTCAACAAGTCTACAATTACTGTAGGGGGTCGAGCAATCGTCCCCCCTATGTGTAGTTAACTGATTGTAACTATTTCTCAAACATTTGTATACTATGCTTTTTGTTATAGTTATTATTTTTAAAAAATACTCTTTTACAGACTTTCGATTAAGGAATTACCTGG
Organism: Cassiopea xamachana; assembly: GCA_900291935.2. NCBI lineage: Eukaryota > Metazoa > Cnidaria > Scyphozoa > Rhizostomeae > Cassiopeidae > Cassiopea > Cassiopea xamachana. The sequence goes on from OLMO02000297.1 coordinate 2,140,930, forward strand.
GATTTAGATTTTTATCTTTTTATCAAAATTTTCATGTCTCTTTTATCTATATTAGATTTAGTTGCAAAGGAGGGTAGGAGAGGGTAGTCAAACCATCATCTGAGATATGCTATTTTGATAGGAGAAATTATTTAGATGATATAATAGTTAATAATAGATAAATGCTTTATATTAGGTTGGCTTCCAGTCTAGCTACTTACTTTGCTAATTAATGCCAGCCAAAGCTTAAATTCAGGCTAATATGTTGCGGTGAAAGAAAGATATTACATGTCAATGATAAATAATTTAAAGTATAAATCTATCAACAGAATATATATTTACAATCATAAAAGCCCTAAATTTGCATGGTGCAGGGCCTTGCTTTTTGAAGATCTTTCACTTCCAATTCTTAGCGTGTATACTCTTATGCACCGAATTGTAAGGGGGACCCCGATTCCAGATTTCTTAAAATTTCACCACCCATCTCCATTTATTAACAAACTAAGAATAACTAAGCAATTTTGAAGAAAACCCACCAATCCCCATTCTAACTAAAGGTTTCAAAGTTTTATTCACACCCAACCTCAACTACAGGTTTCAAAGTTTTACAGTGGATAGGTAAATAAATTATATTGACTTTATGAACGCCAATTAATATCGATAAGTAAGATAATCCAAACAAAATGTACAAGATAGCAACAAGTACACACTTGTGGAGACGACGTTCTAAAAGTAATTAGGTTTTATCCAACAAGTTTTGGTAGAATCATGATGAAAATTTGATCTCGCTGTACTGTACTGTATCTTTTATATTGAACATTGACCCTCCTCCCAACTATTAAAAACGCTCCTTTTATAGTAAATGGGGAAAACCATACCCATTTCCATTTATTGACACCCCTCCATTTATGTTTATTTGGCAAAGGGTCAACCCCCTCCTTATTATGTCCTCCCTACTATTCTGGTAGAGCGTCTGCCTCAAACTGGTAGGTCGTGGGTTCGAGCCCGGCCGAGTCATACCAAAGACTTTAAAAATGGTATTCTGACGTTGACTTTTTTCTACTATTCTGTGCCTATGAGTAAGTGAATACCAGCGTGGTGGGGTAGTTCAGTATAACTGTGTCCGCAGTTTTATTTTTCTGCAGAAATGTTTGCAGGTTATATAGACATAGCTTTCTAAGTTACATAGCTCTAGGATATACTCATAGCTAAACTTAGCTAATGTTTAAACCCTGATAATTTTCAAGTTTTCAAGGAAATCTACTTTTAAAAATAAAATTTATTTATAACAGTCACAATTTTTGTATCAGGTTAGCCAATATCAAAATCAAGAAAATTCTACACTTTTCTTTCAGAGGTGGAATTTAGTTCCTTTGATTTTTCATACTCAGCCCGTGGCAAAATTGCTGCAAATTTATCATTTATATCAAATGCTCTACATCTTTTCTCAGGCACAATGGAATGGAAGTTAGTAAATGCAAAGGGTGCTTTAGTAACTGGAACGTTTGGACATAGTGCTACCTACGATCGGGCCAAAGACCTTATTTTCGTCTATGGTGGATACACGTTGCTAGTCGATTCAACTTCTGACAGAAAGGAAGTTTCAAGCATGTTGTTTTCATTCAATCCAAACACAAAAGCTTGGTATGTTCTCTACTCAGTGAGAGCTAGTTCATACGATGAGCCATAGATGAGCCGAACCCATGCATTCAGCAATTTGAGTAGTTAAGTTCATCTTCGATTCAGCGTATGAAACCACAGAAAAGCATCGGCTCGAGCCACAGTCACGCTGTTCATTGGTTCAACACTGGCTCATCCCCTTCGTTCGCGCCATTGTTAAACCAATGCTATAATAGGTTCGGGTCATCTATGGCTCATCGTATGAACTAGCTCTTAAAGTGTTTATGATAGAGTACATTAGTGTGACGTAACAGAAATTCTATTTTTAGAATATTTTAATTTGGCTTTACATTCTGAAGAAGCACTTTGAAATAACTAATTTGGACAAATTCCAGCTTTATCTGAAAAATAATGACTGAGATTTAGGCAATTGAATTCTGACATAGTTCCTGTCACTTCACTGTATTTTGAGTCTTGTTTTGAACGTTTAGAACCAGGAGAATAATACAGTGGCTTTTATGTCAAGTGTTGTAAACTTTATGCTCTTGTGGATTAGTGCAAGACTTGACAATAAACTAAACTTCTCGTTGGATATATAATAACATTAAATCAACCAAATATTAGAGCAATTGCATAAACCTTGTTCTATGTTGAAACTCTTAACTCAAACTCGTAACTCTTAACTCTAAACTGTGTACTGTGAACTCTGAACTATAAACTCTAAACTGTGAACTATAAACTCTAAACTCTGAACTGTGAAGCGAATGCTAAGCTTGATATACGACTAATAATTGCGGAGGAGCACTACACGTGACGCAGTATCCAACAGCAAGTGTTCTATCATCAAATGGCCATAGTTCATCTCATTTTCCTAACACTCGCCTAAAATTGCCAACACATGCCTATTTTATGGTACTATCCCACTCCATGCGGTCAAAATATTAAAATTCTAAAAAAGATTTTCATGACATCATCACTAATGAATCGTATTTGCCCGTTTTCTTTTTTATAAGAAACCTAGCTCAAGGCCTAGTACTAAAAGTTTCTTCATTTTTGGCCTCGTTTTAGTTCTAAAAGTTTCTTAAAAGTTACTTGATTTAGCAAACTAAATTGCTGTGAACGCGTATGCAGAAGGTGAATGTAGCAAACTATTTGTCCTATAGCAAACAAACTGCGTCAGCGCGAGCTAAATTCTAAAGCAATGTCATATTCACATTGTTTTCATACAGCTTTGCGTTGAACCAGGTAATGATTTCAATATTGCTACACACTTTCTTTACAAGATTGCCTTACTGTTTGCTAAACCTCAATATTCTTAAATTGTTCAGGCTTTAAGTTGAACCAGGCAACGATTTCAATGTGCTATTTGTTTAAAGTTTCTTAGCTCTTTCCTTGTAGTTCTCTAAAAGGTTCTTAAATCTTAGGCTGTCTAGTACTAGGTTGCTTATAAAGTGGTTTCTTATAAAAAAACGTGTACGATCGTCGCTAAGACGACACAATAGAACCAGCGTAGTGTCTTCTATTTACCTACAATAGTGGCTTGATTGTATATAAGCCCCGCTGTGTGGCTACTGCTTAGACTTCTAAAGAAGCAGTGGCAGTTTGTGTTTACGTGAATATGTATATACGCTGTTGATTTGTGGCTAAGTTAATTCAAGCAAGCTTGTTAGCGGTAAGGGATTGCTCAATACACACTTTTCTTCTTATAAGGATAAAGTTTATTGAAATATTCACGCTCAGAGTCGCTGAAATTTAAGAATAATTTAAGAATAATGCAAGGCTCAAGCTTCATTAAGACTTTGATTTTTTGTGTATTTGAGCTATAGTGCTGCTTGTAGATTGTCTTCAGCACTATCGATACAGCATCTATTATTCTGTTCCACTTTTATTTTGCTTTATGATAAAAGAAAGCATCAGTAAAGATTTGAATGTATTGCTTTAATTTTCAGATGAAGCTGTACCTCTGACAGCTAAGAATAATTTGAGAATAATCTTAGGCTCCAAAACCAGAAACATTTTAAGAATATTGAGACTCTGCGAAACTTTAGGTATTCTTTATAAAAAGGTGTATATTTACAGAGCAATCACGATGCCAGCTTTCAAAAGACAGGGGGGCAACCATGCAGGATGGGTGTGACAGCCACACCCAAATCTAAAGATGGTGCGTACTGAACACACTGGGAAAGGAAGAAGTTTGAGGGCTTCGATCACCACGCCTTCTATGTTGGCTATGATTTAACCAGTGTTGTTTATAGTGCCATGAAAGCAGCAAAGGGGATATGGGGGCTTGCCCCCAGAAAAAATTTTCACAATTTCCCTGCAATGCTGGAGAGTGCCGCTTTGCAAACATGATTTAAGTAGCATTAAACAGTTTCAGTCTATGTTCTTTGTCATAGCAAAGACAATAACAAGATACCAGATGATCATGATTCAAAGTTATGGGCGAGCAAGAGCGGGGCAAAATCGTTATATTACATAGATTTTCCTGGTTCACTACTTTCAAGTGCAGTAGATCTTATCGCCGTTGCAACGTTAGAATAAGCACCACAATTCTCCAAGAAAAGTGGTACTTTTATTCTTTTGCTGAAATGGGCAGAGCTCTGGACTCTCAGAACCCCCCTCTCTGTATTTATGCGCCTGGAAACCCACTGGATATTTCAAAAGAATCCGGGAATTTTGTAAAGATCAGAAATTTCATAAGCAAAACCCACTGATCACCTTGTACCTTCTATAGCTATCATTTGAACAGTAATCTCTCTTTGCAGTTGTCTGTTTTGTCAGTATAATATCTTTATTTCGTTACAAAAATTTTCTTGTAGGAAAGTCCTCCCCCGTTCAAATCAACCACGCATGCTTCATTCTTCAGTGATCATTGGTAGAATGCTAGTAATATACGGGGGTTCCAATCACCATCACTTGAAAATCAAAGATGCTGACAAAAAATGCTATTCCCATGATGCACTTGTCTACAATATTGGTAAGTGAGCTTATAAATACGATCCTCTTGTTCATCATGTATCTTCTACCATTGCCATCTTATTGGTTTCCAAACGTCATCTTTACCATCACATTTCACAACCTCAATCATCATTAATGATTTATGTATCTTCATTATTATCCAGTTAATCAATCTGTTGATATTATAGCCCAGAGATGTACCTAGGCACTTCCCTCGAAGGGGGAGTTTTGCACACATTTGACCAGCTGTGATTAAAAAAGGTCGCGGAAAACACTGTAATCAATGGAATGTTAAGGCCCTATTCACAATATATCGGATTCATCTTGTACCATATTCTTGACCGAAGCCGATATCAAAATTTTACATTGTTCTCACTACTCCACTCCGCTTCATTCACATCACTAAGCCTTTTGTTTAGAGGAAATTTTCATGGGAACTGTCACTGCTTGAAAATTGATTAGCGCTCGAAAAGAAAGCTGACTGCAGCTCAGAGAGAGCTTCCGGAGCGACGATGGATTGGATTCATGCATTCACACTAGGTCAAAAGTGATCCGATATCGAAAGTAATCTGATACATACCACTTTCACAGCGGAGTGATTTCACTCTGCAGAAGCGATACGGAGCATATCGGATTCATCCGGTATAGTGTGGATGGAAGGCCTATCTGATATAGGAAGTGATCCGATATGTGATGAATCCGGTATAGTGTGAATGGCGCCAAAATCTCCTTCAGTGTGATCAATCTCATACATGTTGTGGACGTGCCCCACAACCCCATAAGCACATCACTATTTTAGCCTTCCCCAAGTCTTTTCGTCCAGATGCAATGAGCTCCCTCGCAAGAGTACTGTTTATTAACAAGTTCATTGGGATTAAATTCAATGTTAATTGATTTCCTTTGCAGATTGTAATAGTTGGAGAGAAGTGTCCTCATCCCGTCTTCTCAATTCACTGGGAAGATTTGGTCACACGGCAGTCCAATACAACAGGTATTCTCTATTCACGTATTCAACCCATGCAGATCCATTCACATAGGGCGCAGAAACGAAGTTGGCAAGAAGAGTATTTTCGTACAAAGAGAGCTATAGTCAAGCGTATGCTTGCGTCAGGCGGTTATTCAATTAAGATCTTTGTAGCGAGTAGCTCGTAAGAATATTATTTATACCACGCCTCTTCTCCTGATAGAGGCCGCTGTACACCACACTATGTAATTGCATCTAGCTAGAAATATAATCCTATTAGTCTTCCCAGTTCGCTGTTAACCAATAGCTGCACAACTCTAGTTGGATAAAGTGAAACTATGTGCCCGGAGATGAAGCTTGGAGAACTTAACTGGAGTTCTTTGAGTTTCCAATGGGGGTTTCTTTAAGAATGCGGATCCAAGCCACCGAAATATTTATTTTAGTAAGGGAAATGCCCATGTATTGCGTTATTTCTTTAGAGTATGTTCTGCAAATGCCTGAAACTTGCTATTTTGTTATGCTGTGACGTTAAACTTTACTGATGTTTGTTGACTTTATAAAGTACAATATATGTTCATGGCGAGAGCGGTTCTTTTCAGTCCCATGTGAGTGCTTTTTTCTACAAGAAATGAAATACTTGGGTTAGTGAATATCCTTACTGTTTTTACCTCAACCACCCTTTAGTTTGCACACACCAACTAAATCTTCATCACACTGAATTTCACTTGAAGACAATAGAGCCTAGTCGCTTCTTAGAATAGATGCCTTTCAGGCACTTTATGAGCTCTCTTAGTTCTGAATGTCTTCTTCATGTTCAATCTCGTTCTCACTTTTACCCACCCCATCTTCCCCAGTAAAATCAAGCAGCAACTCCCGTCTTATTCGTTGACTTTCTTCCTTTAGCATTTCTTGAATCAATCCACTCTCCTCTTTCAACTAGACAGACTAAGAAATAAGCCAAATTTCAAAATCTGATAAGCATCAAAACATTCTTCACCATACACTTTGAGAATAAAATGTGTATTCCAAGTAAAAATTCAATATCTGCTAACGGAAGGGCAACACCTCTGCTCCACCTATGTAAAGAGACAATAATCTAATAATCTATAAACTAATTATTGACTTAGGAGCATGTGTCAAAGAAAGTATAATATGTCATATGAGAGAAGCAGGAGCATGCAAGATCCTATGCACAACTCCAGTCTTTTTTGATTTTCATTCTCATTTTTAGGACCATGTATATTTTTGGTGGCTTTGATGGCGCTCCGCGAAACGATATAATTCCAATTACAATTGGTAAGTAGAGCAATACCTTTCGGTCTTAGTCACTCTGTGCGATTCTAGTTAGACTTTAATAGCAAAGGGATTGGATTTATGTATTTCAAGTGAATTTCACTTACCCAACAGTATATGGCCTTTTTCTCATTGTAAAGTACGTAAAATGCGTAAGTGTGCCTGTACTCTGAAAAACAGGAGTGAACTATGTATCCATGATGTAAGTGTATTTAAAATGCTAGTCTTAGGGTAGAAATACTTTTAGAGTATGGTTTTGTATTAAGAAATACGTATCTCCAGCTATGGTGTTACAGGGTTACCCCAAGAAACCCTGAAAACCATAGAAGACCCTGAAAAACTCAGGATATTCTTTGCCCCTGGAAAAATACCCTGGAAAACCCTGAAATTACAACCAACCCCTGAAAAATTATCTTCTGAAGAAGATTTCCCGCGCATCAATAGTTGGCCTAGCAATGCTGTTACATTCATGATTCCCGTAATGCAATGGAGGATGATCTATTTGTTAGTGGTGGGGGGCATCCCGTGTGTCACGTGGTAAGCATCATCGTTTTCCAATAACGGAAACGAGCTTCCATGTAAAATTTGGAATTGAATGTGGATGGGTGTAAGCAAAAGAACTGTACGTGATAATCATTGTTTTCGAAAGCGTAGTCAGAAAACCCCCAGGAAAAACCCTGTTAATTTGGCAGAAAATCC
>OLMO02000297.1:2181541-2195469 GCA_900291935.2 Cassiopea xamachana
AGACAGGATGCTATGTACCTAAGCGTCAAGGCCTGTCTTGCTTCAAGAGAGATACACTATTCTTTTTATAAGAAAACCGTCATTTTGACTGAGCCTCAATTTTCTTAACTTTTCCCGAAATTGAGCGTGAGATTTTCTTAAATTTTTCTTGACTTTTACAGAAATAAACTGGCTAAAATGGTTTACACTTTCGTTATTAACATTGTATACTTGAATTTGAATTCCATCTTTAACATTTTGAATGAAATATCGACGAAATATTGATTTTTGGCCAATAAGAACATTAAATTTTGGAAATTGAGCCTCATGATTTTCTTAAGATCTTCTTAAGATTTTGACCATTTGAGCCTCATTTTTTTATAAAATGTTCTCTTATAAAAAAGGCGTGTAGATGAATGAAGCTGAGCATTCTCCCTTTGTATTAAAGATGCTACCCTCTTCAGAATTTTGTTGAATAAATGTTCACCCATGCTTTAAAAATTCTTTTGGCCTAATCTATCAGATGTGTTCATTTCTTGAAGCAGGCATTGATAGGCCCCAAATTGCTCTCATTTTAGAATCATAAGCCTGTTCCATAACAGTCATTTTTTCTTGTTTCGCTGGCAGTGGTGGCGTTGAGTGGCTGCTGTAAGAAATGCTGCAGAAGCAGCCAAGCATTACTTCCTCTCCTCTCTCTGTTTTGTTACTAAATGAGGGGCAACTTGTGGTCGCTTCTTTCTCCGCCGCTCACGTGTTTAGCAAACTTTACCAAACAATTTTGGAAACTTTTTTCAAGTTTCATAGTGTAGACAGGTACCGCAAACTTATCCAAACTACGGCAAAGCTAGAATTTGCAAGCAAAAGTTTGGTTAAGTCTACTATTGTAGACTAGGGTTAAGTGATTTAGTGGATAGTAGGCTTTCAGGGAATTTCTAGGTTTAGTGTAGAATTTCTAAGAACTGGTTCATACCATGAGCCATAGATGACCCGAACCTATTATAGCATTGGTTCAACAATGGCGCGACCGAAGGGGATGAGCCAGTGTTGAACCAATGAACAGCGTGGCTGTGGCTCGAGCCCATTCTTTTCTATGGTTTCATACGCTGAACCGAAGATGAACTTAACTACTCAAATTGCTAAATCCATAGGTGCGGGTCATCTACGGCTCATCGTATGAACTAGCTCTAAGTTGCGCAATCCGTTGCTACTGATAAATCATCTTCAGGCGCGGAGCTATCGTGGAGCATTTGGGTACAATTATAAATTGGCTCCAAAGGGCGTGGCTGTCTTGGTCACACCCCTATGACTGTTGGAATATATTTATACTTTCTATTTTTTGGAGATTTGTTACTGTTGCAGTTATAATGAATAAATTGAGCACTAAATTTCATTTTTGCACTAAGTTTAGTAGATTAAACTTTATTTGGGCACTTTGACCACAGGCCCCTAGGCCCCTAGGGTCTAATGCTGATTGTCTGTTATTGTAGTTAACAATTCAATTGATGCAGTTGATAGCAAGCTAGTCTAATACAATACTGGTAGGAGATATGAGAGCCAGTATTAACGGGTTAATTGGTTTGTCATTATCTAGCACATCTGCAATAATGTTTGTTGACCATATTTTAGCGTCGTCGTGTTGAATTGCATGAAATGGCAAGCAGACCATTTTCTGCAATCAAATTATGTTGTGATGGTGGATTAAGATTGCGTCGAAGAGTAAGTCTTTTTTACTCCTTATATCCTTTTAAAGAGATTTACTAATGTAGAGTAACATTTGAAGAATGTTATACGGAGCTTGAAAAGTATTCAGTCAGTGTTGTTATTGCCAGCATTGCCCTTTGCTAGTTAAATATACATGTTTATTAATTTTATCATTTTTGTTTTCCACCCCCAGGAATCAAACTTCGCTGTTCAATTTTTAAATCTCTCCATGAGCTATCATGAAATTTTCACTTCTTTTCATCCATGCGTTAAGATTGTAAATTTAATTGACATATAGTATGCACCTTTTTGTTTTTCACAGAGGAGCGTAATTTTTGAGAGACCCTAACCCCCATGTATTAGATTTCTAGTTTCTATCTTTATTTTATTTGCTGTAACTGCTTCATTTATTGGCTTTTTGTACGATTTTCTTGCTGTGTTTGTATATGTGTGTGTGTGTGCGCGGGCGCGTGTGTGTGTGTGTATATATATATATTTATATATATACATATATGTACATATATGTATATAAAACTATATGTTTATAAATGTATATATATATATATATATATATATATATATATATATATATATATAATCTATAAATACATATATGTATATATATATATATCTATATATATATACATATATTATATATATATATGTTTATATCTATACTTATATATTTATAGCCTTTGTTATTTTTTCATTTTTTATTTGTTTATCGTAGCTTTGCAACAATTAATTAATTTTTCTTAATTTACCATCTTCATAGGTTGAGCCATCACCAGTTGGGGTAGAACCTTTTGCTCACAGCCAGCTTGCAGTTGCGTCAATCCTTATTGAACTACCTCGTTCTGAGAAAGGCATTTCGCCCAAAGGACAGAGTGGACTTTGTATAGGAAGCACTGTTATAATTCAGAAGCATCAGAACCTACTTACTAATGCACAGCATCAACTTTGTAAGTTCAAGGACAGGCAGAAACGCCATCACCACATCCCAGTTGATGTTTGATTTTTATAGTGGTATTCAAGGCTGGGTGACAGCGAGCTCCCCGTTGATACTTGATTTAATAGTTCTTAACTTTCTAGAGTCTTTGGCATCCAGCTGAAAGATCACAGAGCTCTTAAATTTAGGAGTAAATGTCCTTCTTGATATCCCCATACCTTTGGGCTTCCGTTCCTTTGAATGGATGGCTTAAGTTTATAGAGAAATTCAGAATCGAGTTGAAAGAGAAGGCAGGTGTACGAGTCAGTTACATGAGGAAGAAAAGCACCTTCAATGTGGGGGAGCCTGTTCAGTTCCCATTTCGTCCCACGTAAATCAAGTTTCTTGATATTCCCTGTGAAGCTTCATGGAGCAAGCCTTGTTCTAACCAGAAAGGTTTGTTAATATAGCGCTTGTTTGATAGTGAAGCCTGTTCATTCGGGTTTCCTTCAGACCGTTGTCTCCGATATTGATCAACTAGTATTGAAGTCAGCTCGGTGTTATCCTCTCTCCTGTCACCCACCTGCCTTGATTTTGTTTGCGTAGCTTTTGTAATTTTGTATTATCATTGTTAGATTTTTACTGGAAAGTAACTTTTGAATTAAGACATGCAATCTGGATGAACTGGATTGACACGTCCATGCATGTAAAAGCGTAGTTGTAATTGGATGCACGTTTTTTTTGTAATAAGCATGTCTACTAGAAACATGAGGTTGAAATCCACCTTTTCGACGCAAAATCCACATGCTAGCGGTGGTCACGTGACCATTCAAATAGTCTGCTATGATTGGATAAGCCTTTATTTTTGTAAACAAAGAAGCGAAAACTAGGACAGGAGTAGGTGAGAAAGAGCTACAACTACATATAATGGTGAAACGCTGTTACTGCAAGCAATACCAAAACGACTACAAGCGATAAAATGGTCATTCAAGGAAGAACAGGATTTTCGTGAAAGTCAACACTACCTTCGCGGCCTAAATTGATTAAAGCCTTCACCAGCGTGACCTCCAAGTCTACCATCTTGACAGCAGGAACATCCGCAAATCATAAACGTCTATTTTGTCTATGTCATTCAACGGTGGATTGGTAGAGGTGACATCACCGAACTGTTCTACTTTTCAAACTAATAGAAGGGTCTCTTGACCATTCACAGCAAATGGCCACAGACTTGTCCCAGTTTTCGCGCTTCTATTTACGAAGATAAGGCCTTAACCAATCATAGCGTGCCATTTTAAAGGTCATGTGACGGCATGTAACACGTAGACTTTGCGTCGAAAAGGTGGATCAGGCAAAAATTAAAAGCATTTAAGAAACATAGGCAGGCTGAGTTTGAAATAGTAACTTGCAGACACTGTTTTTACTCGTAAATTTTTTATCAAACTAGCAAGAAAATGGAATGAGCATCCATTGCATGCTGCAAAAAACCTGAGCATCCTGTTTCTTGAATCACAATTGCCTAATCTGGGTTTTTATTGTCATTGGAAGTCTTTAAATTTAAGAAAAATTTAGGAAACATTTAAGGCTAGGTTTAGCGAAGTATTAAGAAACATCCAGGCTGAAACCAGAGTTTTTCTTACAAAAAAGACGTGTAGTTGAGTTAAAACGTGTGGCCTTTCCCAGGGTTGACGTGGTTGTATTGGGTACTTATTTCTTGTTGTTTCCAGAACTTCATGATAATCACGAGATGCTCGTACTTTTAGGCTCCAAATAAGCGAAGGGTCCTAATAAATAGGGGCTTGGCAAATTTATCAAGATTAAATAGGCGGGGGGTGGGTCAGAATAAGCGGGGGGTTAGAAGTTTTGGCTAACTCAGGGATGTGCCGACTGGGGATGTTAAGCCTCCCCATTATTCTCAAATTTGCAAGAAAGTTGGTCAAAAGGCAGCCATGCTGCAAGAGAGTTGGCAACAGTATTTTCTGTGTCCTTGTTTTATAGTAGCAATAGTTGGCCAATTGGCCAAAACACCCCTCTCCCAACAGAAGGTGTCTCGGCACATCACTGGATTAACTATGTAACAATCAGCATTGATGCAAAAATCTGCAAAAACACCACTGCAAGCAATTATTTTTCGGAATGCTACCTCATATATCCCATTATTTAAGCAACTCAGCCACAGCACCAATTTTCTTGCAGGATTCTTTTAGAAAAATTGAAAATTCGATAAGTGGAAGGCCGAATAGGAGCAGGGCGTCGGAAATTTTTTCAAACATTAAGGGAAAGAGGGACGCTTATTCGAGATCTAAGATTAGTGCAGTGTTTACTACATTGCTTTATAGAGCTTCCCCAGTTGGGATTTCATAAAACTGAAAATTTGAAATGCATTTCAACTGCTAATTTGAACGTCAACCCTGTGGAAGCATGTTTTACTTTGCAAGTTCTTATTTTTTGACTCATGAAAACAAATCGTTGATATTTATCGTTGAATTTTTAATGTGAGCGTGTGTTAGTAGGGGAGGGGTATCTGATAATTTCTTAGTGCCTGGCATTTTGGTGCTTGTTTGGGATACCTCTTTCCTATGCACATGTAGCCTCGAGTTGTACTCGATTCTTTTGTGTGCCTTTTTAGAAAGTGTATCGCGAAAATAGACACTTTTAATTCTACGTGCCTAGACTTCATTCGCAAAGTTAAAGTATGCTGGAAGAGTAGAAAAGTAGAGTACTTGCCTTGCTTTATTGGTAGCGGTTTTGGTAAAAAATTAAGTGATAGTAGAAATTCTTCATCACCATCATAATACTTAAGAGGTATCCCACAAATACCCTTTCTGCCTTCAGCTAAGCCAGTGTTTCTCAAATAGTGGGGGTGCCCCTCTTGCCGGGGTGAGTGGCCAAGCGGCCCAGCCAGTTCCAATAGCTTAACTAAAGTTAAGCATGGCTGTGTACGGTCAGAAACTGGATGGGCAACTTCCAGATGAAAAACCGAAACAGCTCACTCCGCCGTCCTTCGGGAGGGACGTTATACTAGGGGTCCCATGCCTTGATGCGGCATGCATAGTAGGCCTAATTTAGCTGAATAAGCTAGGTATAACAGCCTACTCAAAATAAACTAAAAAACAATCTTGGGGGCTTGGTGCAATGTTGAAGGGGGCACGTATGACCCGGGAAAATGATGCAGTTTTTATAGATATTTCTAGTAAGTAGGGGGCGCGAAATATATTCTTTTACCATGAGGGGGCTTTGCAGAAATTTTTGAGAAGCACTTAGCTAAGCTGATATACTTTGATTTTCTATTTTTTTGTCTTAATGTTTTGCTCACCATAACTCGCACACCCCAGGTATAGCTTTTTGCCAAGGCAGTGCTACCCTATTAGATTGGGGGAGGAACTGACCACACACTTACGACAGTTGTATATAGACCTTAGAATAACGTGTTGCTTATATTTCTTCCAGTTTCTTCCTGTCACTAGAATGTCATGCACAGGCTACTTAATTAGCATGATTTTTGCAGTTTGTTATATATAAATATATATTTTTAATTGGAAAATAGGCCCCTTCTTGTAAATTCTTGTAACTCTTTATGTTGTATCAAAAAACATTCGATTTTTCACATCATAAACAATGTGTATAATTTTCTTTGTATTGAAGGTGTTGATTGAAAGTGCAATGTCTATTGATACTTTTAATTTGCATAAACTTTATGTAGTAACCTAGCATGCGTTAACCTTGGCAGTCAAAGATCGATGAATCAGTTTAAAAAGGCACTAGTTATTGGGCTCCATGCAATTTGCTGAACAAAATATGGTGACCCGCATTCACCAGAAATGAGCTTACTTTCTAGGTAGGAAGCCGAGTTGTTTCAGTCCTCCCTTTACTTCTTAAAATATGTTTCCTTGATTTATCGAGTCAGGAACGGTCAGTATCTTCCTATTGCTCTGTTTCACTTCTAGTCGTAAGGCGCCATTCAGCCTTTCGAACTTACCAATTTTTGTACTCTCATTTGGTCTGCTGTGGAGGAGCAGTGGATTATAGAAGCCTGGACACTGATCCAGCTCTGGCCTAAATCGTTAGTTGCAACTCACATTTATGCAAAATCCATACATCGATTTGCCAAAGTACAAAAGACAGGTAGGTTTATGAATAAATGAAAGAATTACTGCTGATTATGTGCAAATAGGGTTTAACTCCTCACTCACTGGCTTGTTTCGTTGAACTGTAATGCATATTGTAATGGCGTTGTGTGTCTCCGTCAGCATGACAGCAGAGTTTGGCAAGTGCACCAAGTATTTTTGTCTAAAATTATACTGCATGCTTGTGAGCTGGCGTGGCAGGATGCAAAAAAGGTGTGATTGGGTGCAGTGTTGTTGTTTAATTTGAACTTCATAGCGAAGGACAGAACACAATTACAGGGCTTTACTAAATAGGTTTGTAAGCCACAACCAAGTACATACTCGCACATGGGGCATTCCATGCCAAATCATGAAAATGCGGGTTCCCATTAATTGCAAGTGCTGAAATTTGGATTTCATCCTAACGTAGGTGTATCTAACTGGGGTGAAAAGGAGAAAAAATTCTGAGGGGGTGGTGAAAATTTCTATTGTTTTTTGGATGATTTGGAATGCCCCACACCTCATATTTTGCACGTACACACTCGATGTTTCGTTGAAAAAGGGCATAATCTGTAGTACGGCCCCTCATTTTGTATATACCTATCAGGCTTTTTCTACATACTATGTAATGTAGATACATATCTGTTATGTTGTTCTGCAATTTTCAATTTTGCTAAGCAGGATGGCAGGAGCTGACCATGCAGCACAGGCTGCAGCAAATCTTAAAGGATGGCAGAAACATTTTAATGCGGTGACTATTCCAGGAAGAAGAAATGTAAGAATCACATATTCATTTTGTTAGAATTATTATATTCAAAATCATCAAATCACACAGCTCATTATCAAGTCAGATTACACAGAAATATCTAGCACAGTGGTTCCTAAACTGGGGTCCACAGCCCCCTGGGGGACCATGAAGGGCTTTGGAGGACCACAAGAAGCTCCTGAAGCTTGCAAGTTTTTAAAGCCATGTACATAGATGTTTAGGTATGTTTTAGCACACATCTATAAATATTGAACTTATGCTTTCAAAACTTATGCATTCAAACTCTGTTGGCAGTTCTCTGTGGCAGTAATGTAGTACTAGTAAATAATCATGATGTGCTTATATTGGGTGATGATCTCAAATTCCTGATGGCATATCAATCTGTAGATAAAAGAGAGCATGTATAACGATTAGGTTCTTGTCATGATGGTGAGCAGTCACCATATTTGTAATATTATCTAATGCCTAGGCCTAACAAAGAACTATCAATAGACAACGCTTCTTAGTGTTTTCTGATCTAATGCAATTGAAGACTGACTAATATGAATTCAACACTCACTTCATATGACATCAACTGTACACTACAATAGATGACATGTCAAGATCACAATACACATTGACAGGACAACACATTGCCTGGAAAGGGTATTTACTACACACAGCAGGACTCCACAGGTACGCAAGACTGAACATGCAACATGATAACTAAAGTGATACCAAATACAGCACATAACTAAAACATCTGAATCAATATGTTACACATGATTGAAAATCAACTTGGAGTCAGTCTGAGTCAAATTCAAGGATGGCTTACCAAGATGCTATCTTCTGCGTGCTATGTCTTGTAGAAAGCTGGCGTGAACTTTCAAAGTTCCTTGTTGCTCATAGTAAGCTTAATATTGGGAGATGCACTCTAAGCCAAAGTAAGGGGCATGATTTCAAGAAATTGGGACCTCCTGCTTCCTATGCACACCAAAGTTTTTAATGGAGGCATATATGCTCTATCATTCACAAATACAGATCTGGAGAATTGGGCTTCTAAAATGTGAAAATTATAGTTCTGCAACAGCTGGATATAATTCTCTTAATTTGTAAGAAAATAGATAAGTGGCATAAAAAGTTATCTCTAAGCCATGATCATTTTGAAGCCACCCCTACTCCATAAGACTATGAGTAGAAAAACATATAGTAGGAGACTGCCATGAAAAATATTATGAAAAGTTTGGGAACCACTGATCTAATGTGTAACAAGGCATTTTACTGAAAATGGGACAAGTTTTGCCCTGAAATGTCTTAATAAGTGGATTCGTAAAGGATTTGTCATAAAGGATTTGTCAATAGTTGGATTTGTAAAGGATTTGTTGTAAAGGATTTGTCAATAGTTTTCATAAAGGATTTTTCAATAATATTTGGTAGTTTCAATTAAAGATGTGATAGAAAAAATGGAATATTTTCATTATGATTCTTGTCGTGGCCCTTGTCCTTCAATTTGTCATCAGGCTGTGTTTTCCAAAGCATGTGCTTTTTACAGAGTTTTTAAAATTCATATGGAGAGTCACAAATATTGCAAAATGGGTGTTACAGTATGGGAAAATGACCCCTTATTGTTTCTTTATGGGCAAATGACCATCATTTTTTATTATTGAATCTGTAATTTGTTCAATTGGCCTATTGAATAATGTGAAAAGTCATGCTTGTCATTTTGCTTACAGTTGAATGGAATTTCTGTAGAGAAATTTTCTCCCCATTCATTTTATCCCAACCTAACCCCATTTATTAGGTTTTATAAAATTTCCAAGCCTCTCCATCTATTTACAATCCCATTTGCCCCCACTCAGTATGCAGAGTATGGCAGCAGTGATGTTGCCATGGGGGTAAGGGGGAGGACAATTGTCCCCCCACTTCTTGCTAAGGTGTTGCTCAGAATTTCTTTAAAATCAATGGGAAAATAAGCAGGTGGGGTAGTAGCAAGTCTTCACAAGAATAGAGGGTGTGGTCAAAAGATTTTCATTTATCCCCCCCACTTTTATAGCCCTGGCAACATCACTGTATGGCAGCTTTACACAGAATGTAATTTTCACAAGTTGAAACTGCACATAATAATTGGGCCTAGCATGCTAGCATAGCCAAAGAATTCGTGATAATTATCCATTATTTTTTGTCATTTTGTTTTTATTATTTGCTGTGTTTGTTTGTTTTTACTGCTTTCTTTGCAATCTTGATGTATTAAGTAATTGTAATACTTTCCACAAAGATGAGGGTGACTTCATTATTGTAGAAATAATGGAGATGCTCTTGAAGTTTTGATTTCTGCAAGTTCTTAGTATGAACTTTTCATTCATCTGTTCTTTGAAGAACTTCAAATGATGTATTCAAGTAATTATGTTAATTAATAATGTTCTTCTTGAACATTATCTACCCATTTACATGATGCTTTGCCTTGATGTTTAACTCCTGAAGTTGGAAAGGTGATAAATCTCATTGCCATTCAAAGTAAGGAACGAGTAGGGTTTCTGTTTTATTTCTTCCTTCTAAATCTGAATTGTAATATCCCAATCTACATCTGCTTTAGAACATTTTAGTGCACCCTTTTTGTGGATTAGGTCCCTGCTCTTGAAATTCCTGGTCGCATGCCTAGAGAATGTGTACTCATTGGGAATCATACCAGTAAGAAATGTGTTGAATTTTGTCCAAATCTTTCCTTCCAGGTAGTGTTTGCTGTGTATGGTACCATCTTTGCAATATATGGATTGTACAAGCTGAGAAAAGGCAAAAAGAAGTGAGCTGTATCTCATATGTAAAGTCTTACTTGCAAACAATATTGAAATGCTTGTGATATAGGTTGAGTGAAATATTTCAATTTGTCTGTATGATACTGCCAATTGCTTCACTGTCTTCCTTCCACGTGATTTATTGATATAACATTTCTTTGTCTATTTTTATTCTGCAATTGAATTCTTCTGCTATATAGAGTCACATATGCAATGAATTTGGTCAAAGTTTTATGGCACATGGCAAAATTAAATTAGACTTTATCTGGATCTCCTCTTTTCAACAGCACTAAAAAGCAGGTTTAAACTAAACTGTCCAACAGTCACCTGTGCTGCTGGGGGCCATTCAAAGTATGCATGCTCAATATTTACTGATTTTTAGCACCCCTCCTCCCTTGTATACGCTTGGGGGTACCCCTCCTCCAAGCCTGCCTTCCATTTCAATAAAAAATCAACTAAATTTATGTACAGAAAATGTTGGCTAAACTAGCAAGGTTATAGTCTGGTCTTTTTTCATCATACTCTTTTGCTTAATTGTAGGGGGGTTATATTGCACTTTTTGAAATTTTTTACCCCTATTAGCATTTTAAAATGACCCCCTTCCCATTTTGGCAAAATATGGGCATCATCACTATCACCAAAATTTTCACTGTCATTTTCATCCCATTATTCATGAGTCAACTCTCCATCAAGCACTTCACAACCCTTGTCAGGTGGAACACTGTCTACCACTCCATCTAGTTTTCACTTAACACCATCTGGTGGGATCATAAATTCTTCTACTTCCTTCAGGGTTGTTAAGATTTTCCCAGTAGGTCATTTTATTACCACCCCTCCACTTTATTAAAATCTAGTAAAATATCCACCCTCCCCCCGCTAATTCGACACCCTTTACAATTAAGCACATAAGAGTACTTTAAATTGAAACAGTGCCTCATTTCGATAATAAAACAGCTACAAATACATTGGCACAATCTTTGGAACTATCAAGGCTAGTGGTCTTTCAATGGAGAGATACTTACGTATCGAAAGACCTGCTGAATTTTAGGTAATTCTGAAAGGTTATAGCCTTGCATTTCGACTGAAAATTAACTAACTTAATTTACAGATAACTTTGAGTCAAATAGCTAGCGTATAGGATTTAGTTTGGCTTGAAAATCCAGCAAAAATGAATATTTGAATTTTTCGCACAATTCAGAGGCTATAGCTTTGTATTTCATCTGAAAATGAGCTAAGTTTATGTTTGAATAATTTTGGGTAAAATAGCAAGGCTATAGGGTTGGGTTCCCTTGACAATTAAGCAGGAACAAATCAGTGAATTTTAATTAAAGGTAATAATATATAATCTTGCAGTTCAACTGAAAATCATCTTTTTTCATTATTTTGATTTCATTAAGGATAATATTAGGTAAAATAGCAAGAGGTTAACTTTGGTTTCCTATCAGAATCAAGCGAACGTAATTTTAAAATAAGTTTCAACGGCTACAGCATGCCAGTTCATCTGAAAAATCAGCTAAATTTATTTGCGGTAGTTTGGATAACATATGAAGGTTATAGAAATTGATTCGGCATAAGAATGAAGCAATAGCAAATTAGTAAGTGTTGATTAAATTTCAAAGGCTATAAATTTCATAGTCTTGCATTCTAGCCTGAAAAGCAGCTAAATTTTTTCAAGAAAGAATTTTTGTTAAAATAGCAAGGCTATAGGCTTTGGTTTGGGATCTGAGTGAAGCAAAAATAACTTGGTGAATTTTCATTAAAGTTCAAAGGCTAGAGTCTTGCAAATTAACTTACAATCAGCAAGATCCATTTAAGAATAATTAGGTCAAAATAAAGCAATATTATTGTAGTGAATTTTCATTAAATTTCAAAGATTATAGTGAAAATTGCTAAATGTATTTAAGCAAAACTGTCGCTAAAATAGCAAGACTAAGGTCTTAGGTTTGTCATCAGAATGAAGCAACAGAAAATTAGTTACTGTTAATTAAAATTCAAAAGCTTTTATCCTCCTGTTGGAAATCAGTTAGATTAAATTAAGGAGAACTTTGGTTGAAATGAGAAGGTTATAGGCTTTGTTGTGGGATCCGAGTCAAGTAAAAATTGCACAGTGAAATAATTTCAAAGGTTATAATCTTGCAATTTAGTTGGAAATCAGCAAAAATCTATTTATGGATAATTTTGGGGAAGATAATAAGGTCATAGGCTCTGGTTTTGCATCGACTTAAAGCAGGAATAAATTATTGAATTCTTATTAAAGTTCAAAAGCTATAGTTTTGCACATTAGTCTGAAAATCGTTAAATGTATTTAAGGAACATTTTGGTTGAAAATGCCGAGGATTTTGCTATTGGCTTAAGTGAAAGCCTGGAGTCTTGAATTCTATCCCTAAAATCAGCTAACTTTATTTAAAGAAGAATTTGGTCAAAATTGCAAGACTATAATCTTAGATTTGTGATTGGAATATTAAATTAGACAGATTCAATAAACATATAAAAGCGATAGCCTTTCAATTCAACCGGAAAATCAGCTAACATAAATAAAGGAGAATTTTGGTTGAAATGACAATGTTATAGGCTTGGTGTGGGATTAGAATCATGCAAAAACAACTTAGTGAATTCTCATTAAATTTCAAAGGTTATAGTCTTGCAATTTAATTGAAAATCAGCAAAATCTATTTAGATATAATTTTGGGCAAATTATCAAGGCTATAGCCTTAAGCTTTGTATCAGAATCAGGCTAAAGTAAATGGATGAATTTAGGGTAAATTTTAAAAACTATAGCCTCGCAGTTTATCTGAAAGTAAGCTAAATTTGTTTACGGGTAATTTTGGGTAGCATACCAAGTTCTTAGGCTTTGCTTTGTGATCAATAAAAAGCAATAAAAATGAGTGAATGGTAAGTAAATTTCAAGGGTTATAAGAATGCATGTTAACCTGAAATAGCTAAATGTAAGTAGAGAAAACATTCGTTAAAATCTCAAGGCTATAGTCTTGGATTTTTTACAAGAGTGATGCAATAGTAAGCTAGTGAATTTCAACTTAATTTCAAAGGCTAAATTTATGTGAAAATCAGCGAGATCCATTTCGATATAATTTTGGGCAAAGTACTAAGGCTACAATCTTGGGCTTGAGATTAGAATACAACAATTTTTAATTAGCGAATTTAAGTCAAATTTCAAATCCCATAGTCTTGCAATTGGACTGAAAATCAGCAAATTACGTTTTGATGGAATTTTATCCAAAATATCAAGGCTATAGTCAGAATGAAGCAATATTCAATAAGTGACTGTCTATTTAAATTTAAAGGCTATAGTCTGTTAGTTCATCCGGAAATCAGCTAATTTAAATAAGGCAGAATAATGGTTGAAATGACAAGATTATAGGCTTGGTATGGTATCAGAATAAAGCAAAAATAACATACTGAATTCTCATTAAATTCAAAGATTATAGTCTTACAATTTATTTGAAAATCAGCAAATTCTATTTTGATGTAATTTTGTGCGAATTACCAAAGCTATAGTCTTGGGTTTGTGATCTGGATGAAGCAATTTTAAATAAGTGACTTTCCAGTTAAAGGCTATAGTCTTTAAGTTGAACCGGAAAATCAGCTAGCCTAAATAGAATAGAATTTTGGTTGAAATAATAAGTTTATAGACTTGGTGTGGGATCAGAATCAAGCAAAAA
>OLMO02000297.1:2198070-2210221 GCA_900291935.2 Cassiopea xamachana
TTTTTGCTTGATTCTGATCCCACACCAAGTCTATAAACTTATTATTTCAACCAAAATTCTATTCTATTTAGGCTAGCTGATTTTCCTGTTCAGCTTAAAGACTATAGCCTTTAAACTGGAAAGTCACTAATTTAAAATTGCTTCATCCCGATCACAAACCCAAGACTATAGCCTTGGTAATTCGCACAAAATGACATCAAAATAGAATTTGCTGATTTTTAAATAAATTGTAAGACTATAAGCTTTGAAATTTAATGAGAATTCAGTATGTTATTTTTGCTTTATTCTGATACCATACCAAGCCTATAATCTTGTCATTTCAACCAATATTCTGCCTTATTTAAATTAGCTGATTTCCGGATGAACAGACTATAGCCTTTAAATTTAAATAGACAGTCACTTATTGAATATTGCTTCATTCTGACTATAGCCTTGATATTTTGGATAAAATTACATCAAAACGTAATTTGCTGATTTTCAGTTCGATTGCAAGACTAGAATGTGAAATTTGATTTAAATTCGCTAATTAAATATTGTTGTATTCTGATCTCAAGTCCAAGACTGCAGCCTTAGCACTTAGCCCAAAACTATAACGAAATGGATCTCGCTGATTTTCACATAAATTTAGCCTTTGAAATTAAGTTGAAATTCACTAGCTTACTATTGCATCACTCTTGTAAAAAATCCAAGACTATAGCCTTGATATTTTAACGAATGTTTTCTCTACTTACATTTAGCTATTCCATGTTAACATGCATTCCTATAACCCTTGAAATTTACTTACCATTCACTCATTTTTATTGCTTTTTATTGATCACAAAGCAAAGCCTAAAAACTTGGTATGCTACCCAAAATTATCCGTAAACAAATTTAGCCTACTTTCAGATAAACTGCGAGGCTATAGTTTTTAAAATTTACCCTAAATTCATCCATTTACTTTAGCCTGATTCTGATACAAAACTTAAGGCTATAGCCTTGATATTTTGCCCAAAATTATATCTAAATAGATTTTGCTGATTTTCAATTAAATTGCAAGACTATAACCTTTGAAATTTAATGAGAATTCACTAAGTTGTTTTTGTTTGATTCTAATTCTCCTTTATTAATGTTAGCTGATTTTCCGGTTGAACTGAAAGACTAAAGCTTTTGAATGTTTATTGAAACTTTCTAATTTAATATTGCTTCATTCCAATCTCAAATCTAAGATTATAGTCTTGCAACTTTGACCAAAATCTTCTGTAAATATAGTTAGCTAAGTTAGCTAATCTTCATATAGAATTATATAGATTATATAGAATATAGAATTCAAGACTCTTGGCTTTCATTTAAGCCAATAGCAAAATCCTCGGCATTTTCAACCAAAATGTTCCTTACATACATTTAACGATTTTCAGACTAACGTGCAAAACTATAGCTTTTGAACTTTAATCAGAGTTCCAATAATTTATTCCTGCTTTAAGTTGATGCAAAACCAGAGCCTATGACCTTATTGTCTTCTCCAAAATCATCCATAAATAGATTCTTACTGATTTCCAACTAAATTGCAAGATTATAACCTTTGAAATTATTTCACTGTGCAATTTTTACTTGACTCGGATCCCACAACAAAGCCTATAACCTTCTCATTGCAACCAAAGTTCTCCTTAATTTAATCTAACTCATTTCCAACAGCAGGATAATAGCTTTTGAATTTTAATTAAAAGTAACTAATTTTCTGTTGTTTCATTCTGATGACAAACCTAAGACTTTAGTCTTGCTATTTTAGCGACAGTTTTGCTTAAATACATTTAGCAATTTTCAGATTGAAATGCAAAACTATAATCTTTGAAATTTAATGAAAATTTACTACATTAATATTGCCTTATTTTGACCTAATTATTCTTAAATGGATCTTGCTGATTGTAAGTTAATTTGCAAGACTCTAGCCTTTGAAGTTTAATGAAAATTCACCAAGTTATTTTTGCTTGACTCAGATCCCAAATCAAAGCCTATAGCCTTGCTATTTTAACAAAAATTCTTTCTTGAAAAAATTTAGCTGCTTTTCAGGCTAGAATGCAAGACTATGAAATCTATAGCCTTTGAAATTTAATCAACACTTACTAATTTGCTATTGCTTCATTCTTATGCTGAATCAATTTCTATAACCTTTATTTGTTATCCAAACTACCGCAAATAAATTTAGCTGATTTTTCAGATGAACTGGCATGCTGTAGCCGTTGAAACTTATTTTAAAATTACGTTCGCTTGATTCTGATAGGAAACCAAAGTTAACCTCTTGCTATTTTACCTAATATTATCCTTAATGAAATCAAAATAATGAAAAAAAGATGATTTTCAGTTGAACTGCAAGATTATATATTATTACCTTTAATTAAAATTCACTGATTTGTTCCTGCTTAATTGTCAAGGGAAACCCAAACCTATAGCCTTGCTATTTTACCCAAAATTATTCAAACATAAACTTAGCTCATTTTCAGATGAAATACAAAGCTATAGCCTCTGAATTGTGCGAAAAATTCAAATATTCATTTTTGCTGGATTTTCAAGCCAAACTAAATCCTATACGCTAGCTATTTGACTCAAAGTTATCTGTAAATTAAGTTAGTTAATTTTCAGTCGAAATGCAAGGCTATAACCTTTCAGAATTACCTAAAATTCAGCAGGTCTTTCAATATGTGAGTATCTCCCCATTGAAAGACCAATAGCCTTGTTAGTTTCAAAGATTGTGCCAATATATTTGTAGCTGTTTTATCATCGAAATGAGGCACTGTTTCAATTTAAAGCACTCTTATGTGCTTAATTGTAAAGGGTGTCGAATTAGCAGGGGGAGGGTGGATATTTTACTAGATTTTAATAAAGTGGAGGGGTGGTAATAAAATGACAAAATGAAAATCGCAAAAACCCTGAAGGAAGTAGAAGAATGTATGATCCCACCAGATGGTGTTAAGCAAAAATTGGATGGAGTAGAAGGCAGTGTTCCACCTGACGAGGGTTGTGAAGTGCTTGATGGAGAATTGACTTATCAATAATCAGATGAAAATAACAGTAAAAATTTTGGTGATAGTGATGATGCCCATATTTTGCCAAAATGGGAAGGGGGGTCATTGTAAAATGCTAATAGGGGTAAAAAATTTCAAAAAGTGCAATATAACCCCCTACAATTAAGCACAAAAGAGTATGATGAAAAAAGACCAGACTATAACCTTGCTGGTTTAGCGAAAATTTTCCCTACATAAATTTAGCTTATTTTATAGTGAAAAGGAAGACAGCAGACGTTCAAAATGGTACACTGTGGTTTGTGCATTCTGTCTAAAATCCCTTTACTTTACTAGCATTGTGAATCAAATCATACATCATTGTATATTTAGCAAATCACCCTTAAACAGCAACACATGAACGTGTGGTAATACTAGGTGTTATAATCTACAGATTTAATCTGAAGAACTGTGGGGGGCATTTAAAAAGTATGTACACTCTGAAGGGGGAGGGGGTACCCAGAAAAACATAAAAAATCACATGAAAGTGTTATATCCATGATCGACATTGTGGATTTAGGAAATACAGAAAAATATCGAGTTTTTGCAGCGGAATAATTAAAATAAAACTCAAATAATTGTGTCTTGTAATACACGTCTTATCCTATTTGCTCGCTCCACCCACAGCATCTCTCTGCATGCGGTATTCACTCGCGCTCTATGGGTCCTTAGTGGATTACAAGAAGAATTAATCATGCATGGGGTGAGGGTATGAGTTAAAACTCATCTACAACAAGACTGCTGTGAATGTGTATTAGCTTTTAAAAAACTTCTAGACCTTCACAAAAGTGTACAAGGGGGAGGCGGCTCCTGAGAATTGCATGCTCATGTAATTCTCATACCCTAATTACTTGTGGAGCATCCTGAATGAATATAACCATTGTTATCACAATACTCACAAGTTCCTATTGACTTTTATAAAAAAAAACTGTGATCTCTTGGAATTATGTATGGACTTTTCGACTTTTGAACACAATGAGATAAACAATATACTCAAATATCTAGTTGGGGGAAGGGGGTTGTTGACTGAGAAGTAAGTATGCTTGGAGGAGGGGTACCCCCAAAGCGTATGAAAGCATACAAGGGGGAGGGGTGCTAAAAATCAATAAATATTGAGCATGCTTATTTTGGATGGCCCCCAGCAGCACAGGTTACTGTTGCACAGTTTAGTTTAAACCTGCTTTTTAGTGCTGTTGAAAAGAGGAGATCCAGATAAACTCTAATTTAATTTTGCAATGTGCCATAAAACTTTGACCAAATTCATTGCAGATGTGACTCTATATAGCAGAAGAATTCAATTGCAGAATAAAATAGACAAAGAAATGTTATGTCAATAAATCACATGGAAGGAAGACAGTGAAGCAATTGGCAGTATCATACAGACAAATTGAAATATTTCACTCAACCTATATCACAAGCATTTCAATATTGTTTGCAAGTAAGACTTTACATATGAAATACAGCTCACTTCTTTTTGCCTTTTCTCAGCTTGTACAATCCATATATTGCAAAGATGGTACCATAGACAGCAAACACTACCTGGAAGGAAAGATTTCGACAAAATTCAACACATTTCCTACTGGCATGATTCCCAATGAGTACACATTCTCTAGGCATGCAACCAGCAATTTCAAGAGCAGGGACCTAATCCACAAAAACGGGTGCACTAAAATGTTCTAAAGCAGATGTAGATTGGGATATTACAATTCAGATTTAGAAGGAAGAAATAAAACAGAAACTCCACTTGCTCCTTACTTTGAATGGCAATGAGAGTTATCACCTTTCCAACTTCAGGAGTTAAACATCAAGGCAAAGCATCATGTAATTGGGTAGATAATGTTCAAGAAGAACATTATTAATTAACATAATTACTTGAATACATCATTTGAAGTTCTTCTAAGAACAGATGAATGAAAAGTTCATACTAAGAACTTGCAGAAATGAAAACTTCAATAGCATCTCTATTATTTCTACAATAATGACGTCACCCTCATATTTGTGGAAAGTATTACAATTACTTAATACAGCCAGATTGCAAAGAAAGCAGTAAAAACAAACAAACACAGCAAATAATAAAAACAAAATGACAAAAAATAATGGATAATTATCACGAAATTCTTTCGATATGCTAGCATGCTAGGCCCAACTATTATGTGCAGTTTCAACTTGTGAAAATTACATTCTGTGTAAAGCTGCCATACAGTGATGTTGCCAGGGCTATAAAAGTGGGGGGCATAAATGAAAATTTTTGGCCACACCCTCTATTTTTCTGAAGACTTGCTACTACCCCACCTGCTTATTTTCCCATTGATTTTAAAGAACTTCTGAGCAACACCTTAGCAAGAAGTGGGGGGACAATTGTCCTCCCCCTTACCCCCATGGCAACATCACTGCTGCCATACTCTGCATACTGAGTGGGGGCAAATGGGATTGTAAATAGATGGAGAGGGTTGGAAATTTTATAAAACCTAATAAATGGGGTTAGGTTGGGATAAAATGAATGGGGAGAAAATTTCTCTACAGAAATTCCATTCAACTGTAAGCAAAATGACAAGCATGACTTTCACATTATTCAATAGGCCAATTGAACAAATTACAGATTCAATAATAAAAAATGATGGTCATTTGCCCATAAAGAAACAATAAGGGGTCATTTTCCCATACTGTAACACCCATTTTGCAATATTTGTGACTCTCCATATGAATTTTAAAAACTCTGTAAAAAGCACATGCTTTGGAAAACACAGCCTGATGACAAATTGAAGGACAAGGGCCACGACAAGAATCATAATGAAAATATTCCATTTTTTCTATCACATCTTTAATTGACACTACCAAATATTATTGAAAAATCCTTTATGAAAACTATTGACAAATCCTTTACAACAAATCCTTTACAAATCCAACTATTGACAAATCCTTTATGACAAATCCTTTACCAATCCATTAAGAATTTTCAGGGCAAAACTTGTCCCATCTTCAGTAAAAGGCCTTGTTAGATGTTAAATCAGTGGTTCCCAAACTTTTCATAATATCTTTCATGGCAGTCTCCTACCATATGTTTTTTCTACTCATAGTCCTATGGAGTAGGGGTGGCTTCAAAATTATCATGGCTTAGAGATAACTTTTTATGCCACTTATCTATTTTCTTACAAATTAAGAGAATTATATCCAGCTGTTGCAGAACTATAATTTTCACATTTTAGAAGCCCAATTCTCCAGATCTGTCTTTGTAAATGATAGAGCATATATGCCTCCATTAAAAACTCTGGTGTGCATAGGAAGCGGGAGGTCCCAATTTCTTGAAATCATGCCCCTTACTTTGGCTGAGAGTGCATCTCCCAATATTAAGCTTACTATGAGCAACAAGGAACTTTGAAAGTTCACGGCAGCTTTCTACAAGACATAGCAAATGGAAGATAGCATCTTGGTAAGCCATCATTGAATTTGACTCAGACTGACTCCAAGTTGATTTTCTTTCATGCTCTCTTTTATCTACAGATCAGTATGCCATCAGGAATTTGAGATCATCACCCAATATAAGCACATCATGATTATTTA
Source organism: Cassiopea xamachana (assembly GCA_900291935.2). NCBI lineage: Eukaryota > Metazoa > Cnidaria > Scyphozoa > Rhizostomeae > Cassiopeidae > Cassiopea > Cassiopea xamachana. The sequence continues at coordinate 2,204,667 of OLMO02000297.1, forward strand.
CTAGTACTATATTACTGCCACAGAGAACAGCCAACAGAGTTTGAATGCATAAGTTTTGAAAGCAAAAGTTCAATATTTATAGATTTGTGCTAAAACATACCTAAAAGTCTATGAACATGGCTCTAAAAACTTGCAAGCTTCAGGAGCTTCTTGTGGTCCTCCAAAGCCCTTCATGGTCCCCCAGGGGGCTGTGGACCCCAGTTTAGGAACCACTGTGCTAGATATTTCTGTGTAATCTGACTTGATAATGAGCTGTGTGATTTGATGATTTTGAATACAATAATTCTAACAAAATGAATATGCGATTCTTACATTTCTTCTTCCTGGAATAGTCACTGCATTAAAATGTTTCTGCCATCCTTTAAGATTTGCTGCAGCCTGTGCTGCATGGTCAGCTCCTGCCATCCTGCTTAGCAAAATTGAAAATTGCAGAACAACATAATAGACATGTATCTACATTATATAGTATGTAAAAAAAGCCTGATAGGTATACACAAAATGAGGGGCCTTACTACAGATTATGCCCTTTTTCAACAAAATATCGAGTGTGTACGTGCAAAATATGAGGTGTGTGGCATTCCATGCCAAATCATCCAAAAAAATTTAGAAATCTTCACCACCTCCTCAGAATTTTCTCTCCTTTTCACCCCAGTTAGATACACCTAAGTTAGGATGAATTGCCAAATTTCAGCACTTGCAATTGATGGGAACCCGCATTTTCATGATTTGGCATGGAATGTCCCATGTGCGAGTATATACTTGGTTGTGGCTTACAAACCTATTTAGTAAAGCCCTGTAATTGTGTTCTGTCCTTCGCTATGAAGTTCAAATTAAACAACAACATTGCACCCAATCACACCTTTTTTGCATCCTGCCACTCCAACTCACAAGCATGCAGTATAATTTTTGGTGCACTTGCCAAACTCTGCTGTCAGGCTTACGGAGACACAGAACGCCATTACAATATGCTTTACAGTTCAGGGATACAAGTCCTGTGAGTGAGGAGTCAAACCCTATTTGCACATAATCAGCAGTAATTCTTTCATTTATTCATAAACCTACCTGTCTTTTGTACTTTGGCAAATCGATGTATGGATTGTGCATAAAGGCGAGTTCCAACTAACGACTTAGGCCAGAGCTGGATCAGTGTCCAGGCTTCTATAATCCACTGCTCCTCCACAGTACACCAAATGAGAGTACAAAAATTGGTAAGTTAGAAAGACTGAATGGCGCCTTACGACTAGCAGTGAAACAGAGCAATAGGAAGATACTGGCCGTTCCTGACTCGATAAATCAAGGAAAAATACTTTAAGAAGTAGAGGAAGGACTGAAACAACTCGGCTTCCTACCTAGAAAGTAAGCTCATTTCTGGTGAATGCTGGTCACCATATTTTGTTCAGCAAATTGCATGGAGCCCAACAACTAGTGCCTTTTTAAACTGATTCATCGATCTTTGACTGCCAAGGTTAACGCATGCTAGGTTACTGCATAAAGTTTATGCAAATTAAAAGTATCAATAGACATTGCACTTTCAATCAACACTTTCAATACAAAGAAAATTATACACATTGTTTATGATGTGAAAAATCGAATGTTTTTTGATACAACATAAAGAGTTACAAGAATTTACAAGAAGGGGCCTATTTTCCAATTAAAAATATATATTTATATATAACAAACTGCAAAAATCATGCTAATTAAGTAGCCTGTGCATGACATTCTAGTGACTCAAACTGGAAGAAATATAAGCAACACGTTATTCTAAGGTCTATATACAACTGTCGTAAGTGTGTGGTCAGTTCCTCCCCCAATCTAATAGGGTAGCACTGCCTTGGCAAAAAGCTACAACCTGGGGTGTGCGAGTTAAGGTGAGCAAAACATTAAGACAAAAAAATAGAAAATCAAAGTATATCAGCTTAGCTAAGTGCTTCTCAAAACTTTCTGCAAAGCCCCTTCATGGCAAGAGAAAATACTTCGCGCCCCCTATTTACTAGAAATATCTATCAAAATTGCAAAGTATACATTTCCCCGGGTCATACGCTCCCCCTTCAACATTGCACCAAGCCCCCAAGATTGTTTTTTTACGTTTGTTTTTAGTAGGCTGTTATACCAAGCTTATTCAGCTAATTTAGGCCTAGCATGCATGCATGCCGCATCCAGGCATGGGACCCCTAGTTTAACGTCCCTCCCGAAGGACGGCGGAGTGAGCTGTTTCGGTTGTTCATCTGGAGGTTGCCCATCCAGTTTCTGACCGTACACAGCCATGCTTAACTTTAGTTAAGCTATTGGAACTGGCTGGGCCGCTTGGCCACTCACCCCGGCAAGAGGGGCACCCCCCACTATTTGAGAAACACTGGCTTAGCTGAAGGCAGAAAGGGTATTTGTGGGATATCTCTTAAGTATTATGATGGTGATGAATTTCTACTATCACTTAATTTTTTACCAAAACCGCTACCAATAAAGTAAGGCAAGTACTCTACTTTTCTACTCTTCCAGCATACTTTAACTTTGCGAATGAAGTCTAGGCACGTAGAATTAAAAGTGTCTATTTTCGCGATACACTTTCTAAAATGGCACACAAAAGAATCGAGTACAACTCGAGGCTACATGTGCATAGGAAAGAGGTATCCCAAACAAGCACCAAAATGCCAGGCACTAAGAAATTATCAGATACCCCTCCCCTACTAACACACGCTCACATTAAAAATTCAACGATAAATATCAACGATTTGCTTTCATGAGTCAAAAAATAAGAACTTGCAAAGTAAAACATGCTTCCACAGGGTTGACAGTCAAATTACCAGTTGAGATGCATTTCAAATTTTCAGTCATGAAATCCCAACTGGGGAAGCTCTATAGAGCAATGCAGTAAACACTGCACTAATCTTAGGTCTCGAATAAGCGTCCCCCTTTCCCTTAATGTTTGAAAAAATTTCCGACGCCCTGCTCCTATTCGGCCTTCCACTTATCAAATTTTCAATTTTTCTAGAAGAATCCTGCAAGAAAATTGGTGCTGTGGCTGAGTTCCTTAAATAATGGGATATATGAGGTAGCATTCCGAAAAATAATTGCTTGCAGTGGTGTTTTTGCAGATTTTTGCATCAATGCTGATTGTTACATAGTTAATCCAGTGATGTGCCGAGACACCTTCTGTTGGGAGAGGGGTGTTTTGGCCAAGTGGCCAACTATTGCTACTATAAAACAAGGTCACAGAAAATACTGTTGCCAACTCTCTTGCAGCATGGCTGCCTTTTGACCAACTTTCTTGCAAATTTGAGAATATTGGGGGTGCTTGACACCTTCAGTCGGCACATCCCTGAGTTAGCCAAAACTTCTAACCCCCGCTTATTCTGACCCATCCCCGCCTATTTCATCTTGAGAAATTTTCCACCCCCTGTTTATTAGGACCCTTCGCTTATTTGGAGCATAAAAGTACGAGCATCTCGTGATTATCATGAAGTTCTGGAAACAACAAGAAATAAGTACCCAATACAACCACGTCAACCCTGGGAAAGGCCACACGTTTTAACTCAACTACACGTCTTTTTTGTAAGAAAAACTCTGGCTTCAGCCTGGATGTTTCTTAATACTTCGCCAAACCTAGTCTTAAATGTTTCCTAAATTTTTCTTAAATTTAAAGACTTCCAATGACAATAAAAACCCAGATTAGGCAATTGTGATTCAAGAAACAGGATGCTCAGGTTTTCTGCGGCATGCAATGGATGCTCATTCTATTTTCTTGCTAGTTTGATAACAAATTTACCAGTAAAAACAGTTTCTGCAAGTTACTATTTCAAACTCAGCCTGCCTATGTTTCTTAAATGCTTTTAATTTTTGCCTGATCCACCTTTTTGACGCAAAGTCTACATGCTACATGCTGTCACATGACCTTTAAAATGGCGCGCTATGATTGGTTAAGGCCTTATCTTTGTAAATAGAAGCGCGAAAACTGGTACACGTCTGTGGCCATTTGCTGTGAATCGTCAAGAGACCTTTCTATTAGTTTGAAAAGTAGAACAGTTCGGTGATGTCACCTCTACCAATCCACAGTTGAATGACATAGACAAAATAGACGTTTATGATTTGCGGATGTTCCTGCTGTCAAGAGGGCAGACTTGGAGGTCACGCTGGTGAAGGCTTTAATCAATTTAGGCCGCGAAGGTAGTGTTGACTTTCACGAAAATCCTGTTCTTCCTTGAATGACCATTTCATCGCTTGTAGTTGTTTTGGTATTGCTTGCAGTAACAGCGTTTCACCATTATATGTAGTTGTAGCTCTTTCTCACCGACTCCTGTCCTAGTTTTCGCTTCTTTGTTTACAAAAATAAAGGCTTATCCAATCATAGCAGACTATTTGAATGGTCACGTGACCACCGCTAGCAGGTGGATTTTGCGTCGAAAAGGTGGATTTCAACCTCATGTTTCTAGTAGACATGCTTATTACAAAAAAAACGTGCATCCAATTACAACAACGCTTTTACATGCATGGACGTGTCAATCCAGTTCATCCAGATTGCACGTCTTAATTCAAAAGCTATTTTCCAGTAAAAATCTAACAATGATAATACAAAATTACAAAAGCTACGCAAACAAAATCAAGGCCGGTGGGTGACAGGAGAGATGATAACACCGAGCTGACTTCAGTACTAGTTGATCAATATCGGAGACAACGGTCTGAAGGGAACCAGAATGAACAGGCTTCATTATCAAACAAGCGCTATATTAACAAACCTTTCTGGTTAGAACAAGGCTTGCTCCATGAACTTCACAAGGAATATCAAGAAACTTGATTTACGTGGGACGAAATGGGAACTGAACAGGCTCCCCCATATTGAAGGTGCTTTTCTTCCTCATGTAACTGACTCGTACACCAGCCTTCCCTTTCAACGCGATTCTGAATTTCTCTATAAACTTAAGCCATCCATTCAGTGGAACGGGAGCCCAAAAGTATGGGGATATTAAGAAGGACATTTACTCCTAAATTTAAAAGCTCTGTGATCTTTCAGCTGGATGCCAAAGACTCTAGAAAGTTAAGAACTATTAAATCAAGTATCAACGGGGATCTCGCTGTCACCCAGCCTTGAATACCACTATAAAAATCAAACATCAACTGGGATGTGGTGATGGCGTTTCTGCCTGTCCTTGAACTTACAAAGTTGATGCTGCGCATTTGTAAGTAGGTTCTGATGCTTCTGAATTATAACAGTGCTTCCTATACAAAGTCCACTCTGTCCTTTGGGCGAAATGCCTTTCTCAGAACGAGGTAGTTCAATAAGGATTGACGCAACTGCAAGCTGGCTGTGAGCAAAAGGCTCTACCCCAACTGGTGATGGCTCAACCTATGAAGATGGTAAATTAAGAAAAATTAATTAATTGTTGCAAAGCTACGATAAACAAATAAAAAATGAAAACATAACAAAGGCTATACACACATATAATATATAATAGGATGTACACTACCATTACATATATATATATATATATATATATATACACATATATATATATATATATAAATATATAAGTATAGATATAAACATGTAATATATATATATA
>OLMO02000297.1:2227888-2240348 GCA_900291935.2 Cassiopea xamachana
TGAAAATTGATTGAGCAATTTTTAGGCATTTTTGTATAAGGAGGAAGACTATAACCTTGGGAGAAGAGTTGAAAATTAATTGAGCATTTTTAAGGCATTGGTGCATAAAAAGCAAGGCTATAGCCTTGGGAGAAGAGTTGAAAATTGATTGAGCAATGTTAAGGCATTTTTGCATAAAAAGCAAGACTATAGCTTTGGGAGAAGAGTTGAAAATTGATTGATCAATTTGAAGGCATTTTTGCATAAAAAGCAAAGCCATAGTCTTGGGAGAAGAGTTGAAAATTGATTGAGCAATTTTAAGGTATTGTTGTATAAAAAGGCAAGACTATAGCCCTGGGAAAAGAGTTGAAAATTGATTGAGCAATTTATGGCATTTTTGCATAAAAAACAAGGCTATAGCCGTGAGAAAAGAGTTGAACATTGATTGATCAAGTTTAAGGCAGTTTTGTAAAAAAAGCAAGACTACATCCCTGGGAAAAGAGTTTAACATTGCTTTAGCGGTTTTGAGGCAATTTTGTATAAAAAGGCAAGACTATAGCCTTGGGAAAAGAGTTGAAAATTGAGTGAGCAATTTTAAGGCATTTTTGTATAAAAAGGAAGACTATAGCCTTGGGAGAAGAGTTGAAAATTAATTGAGCATTTTTAAGGCATTTGTGTATAAAAAGGAAGACTGTTGCCTTGGGAAAAGAGTTGAGCATGGATTGATCAATGTTAAGGGATTTTTGCATAAAAAGCAAGACTATAACCCTGGGAAAAGAGTTGAAAATTGATTGAGGAATTGTAAGGCATTTTTGCATAAAAAGGAAGACTATAGCCCTGGGAAACGAGCTGAACATTGATTGAGCAATTTTAAGGCATTTCTGTATATAAAGGCAAGGCTATAGGCTTGGGAAAAGAATTGAACATTGATTGGACAATTTTAAGACAGTTTTGCACAAAAAGCGAGGCTATGGGATTGGAAAAGAGCTGAACATTGAGCGAGCAATTTTGAGGCATTTCTGTATAAAATGGAAGACTATAGCCGTGGGAAAAGAGTTGAACATTGATTGAGCAATTTTAAGGCATTTTTGTAAAAAAAGCAAGACTATAGCCTTGGGAAAAGAGTTGAAAATTGATTGAGGAATTTTAAGGCATTTTTGCATAAAAAACAAGGCTATAGCCTTGAGAAAAGAGTTGAACATTGATTGAGCAATGTTAAGGCATCTTTGCATAAAAAGCAAGGCTATAGCCTTGAGAAAAGAGTTGAACATTGATTGAGCAATTTTAAGGCATTTTTGCATAAAAAGCAAGGCTATAGCCCTGGGAAAAGAGTTGAAAATTGATGGAGCAATTTTAAGGCATTTGTGCATAAAAAGCAAGCCTTGGGAAAAGAGTTGAACATTGATTGAGCAGTTTTAAGGCATTTTTGTATAAAAAGGCAAGACAATAGCCCTGGGATAAGAGTTGAACATGTATTGTCCAATTGTAGGGCATGTTTGTATAAAACGGCGTAAGTATAGCTTTTCGAAAAAGTGAAAAATTGATTGAGCAACTTTAAGGTAGGTTTGTATAAAAAGGAAGACTATATCCTTGGGAAAAAAGCAGAAAGTTTATTGAGCAATTTTTAGGCAGTTTTTCATAAGAGGGCAAGACTATAGTAATGGGAAATTAGCTCAAAATTGATTTAGCAATTTTAAGGTATTTTTTCATAAAGGGCAAGAATACAGTCTTGGGAAATTAGCTGAAAATTGATGTAGCAATTTTAAGGCATTGTTGGATGAAAGGGGAAGACTATAGCGCTGAGAAAAATAGTAGGGAGAAATATGAAGGCTATAGTTTTGTATTTGTGTTCAAAGTGAAGCAATAGTAAATTAGCTAACTTTCGTTAAATTTCAAAGACTAATTTTTCATGTTGACCTGAAATTGCTAAATGTACTTAAAAACAGTTTTTGTTAAAACACCAAGGCAATAGTCTGGGGTTTACTGTCAAAGTGAAGCACTACTAAATTAGCGAAATGTCGTTAAATTTCTAAGGTTGTAATCATGCATTTTAAACTGAAAATTGGTAATGATATTTGATGAAAAGTTTTGGGTAAAATACCAAGGCCATAGTTTTGGGTTTGTGGTCAAAATGAAGCAATAGTAAATTAGCGAAGTTTCGTTAAGTTTCAAAGGTTATAATCTTGCATTTTAACATGAAAATTGCTAAATGTATTCAAGGAAAAGTTTTGGCTAAAATAGCTATAGTCCAAGAGTATAGTATAAAGTGATAGCAAATTAGGGAATGTTAATTAAAATTTGAAGGCAATAGCCTTGCAGTTACACCTATAAATAAGCTGAATTAATATAAGAAGGACTTTGATTGAAATAGCAAGGCTTTAGGTTTTGATGTGGGATCCGAATCAAGCTCAGTGAAACTTCATTACACTTCAAAGCTTATAGTCCTGTAAGTTAAGTGAAAGTCAGCAAAATCTAAATTGGTGAAGTCAGCAATAGTAAAGTAGTGACTGTTGATTTGACTTCAAAGGCCTGGCATTTTAACCTGAAAATCATCTGAACTTATAAGGAGAAATTTAGTTAAAATAGCAAGGCTATAAGTTTTGGCTGGGGATCAGAATCAAGCAAAAATAGGTTAGTGAATGCTTATTAGTACAAAATCCGCAAAACATAGTTAAGTATAATTTTGTATGAAACAGCAAGGTTATAGTCTGGCTTGAAATCAGAATCAAGCAAAATTAAAAGGGTGACATCTAGGTAAATTTCAAAGGCTATAGCCTTGCACTTCAACTGAAAATCAGCGAAATGTATTTAAGGATAATTTTGGTTAAAATAGCATGGTTATATGCTGTGGTCTGATAACAGAGGCAAGCAAAAATGAATTGATGAATCTAAGGTAAAGTTCAAAGGTCACAGTCTTTCGTCATAGTCATAATTCAAAGGTCATAGTCATAGTTCAAAGATCATGGCCTTTCATTTCAAATGGAATCAGCTAAATTTATTCAAGGACAACTTTGGGTAATAGTAAGGCTTGGCATGCACGAAAATCGAACAACGATTATTGTACGTACATATTGTGCAAGACCAAAAGTCGTCTTTGTAGACTAAAAACAAGCTGAATTCATCCGCGGGGAATTTTAGATAAAACAAGGAAGGTAAAATAGCAAAGGTTTAGCTTGATATGGAAAACAGACAGTAATAAAGAGACTTGCGTTACCTTAATGAGGAAGCTACGCGGGTAGCTGCGGTTAACGCAGAAAGTCAACTAGCAGTACCTCCGTTGGTGCCTCTCTTCCATAGCATTTGATGCAGCTCAGACACAGTGTTGGGTTATTTAGGCCTACCTTCCATATCGTTATCTGATGTCGTTTACTTTGATAGTAATGCTATGATCTATAAAATCATACAAAAACTTTGCCCAGATAGCTTCCAAGGAAAGTATAAACCAAGGTCTAGTTTCTCATCCTACAATACAAGAAATGGCCAAAATCTCCAAATCCCTAAATATAGGACTAAGCGCTATAAAAAAGCTTTCATTATTCAGCTCCTAAGGATTGGAATAATACACATAAAGATATACGTGAGTTGCTAAAAATAAATACCTTCAAAAGGCAACTGAAATTGTACATAAAGAGCAAGACATAACTATACACGACCCCCCTCCCCCCAGAAAAGTAGCTCCACGCTAAATAGACCTTTATTTTCGTTGTTCTATTTTAATGGCTACTTTTCGTTATATATAACTTAGTTCGTAGTTTTCTTTCTTTGATACTAATTATGCTGAAGGGTTTTGTGCATAAAGTTTATGAATACAAATATGAAATCAAGCAAATTTTAAGTTATGCCAAGAGCATCAAGTAAAATGGGTGAAATAGATTGGACCTATCCAAAGGAGGTGATTTTGAAACTGTTTAGTACAGGGGTATCAAGCTCAATTTACTTGGGGGCCGCTGGAGGCCGTTTCTGGGTGGGGTTGGACCATATAAAATGGGGGCAGGGAAATGGGTAGGGGCTGGATCATATACTCTTATTGTGGGTTACACCTCTCTATCCAGGTGAGGGCTGCAAAATATTGCTCTACATGCTGCGAATGGCCCGCGGGCAGAAAGTGCGAGACACCTGGCTCAACAGCCAGTACGTACACACGAAGGATGAGCGAGGTAGCACAGTGGTTAGAGCGCATTCCTCCCATCCGGAAGGTCTACGGTTCGAGCCCGACTCGATGCCCTGACTGAACGCTTGCTCACTGTTCACCCAGCAGCGAATGGGTACCTGGTGGCAACACTCGGGAGATACAGGCGGCGAGGAAAGGAACTGGCCACCCTACCTCAAATGCCGATGGCTCAGGATAAGTGTCCTCTCTAACAGGCACTCCCTACGTTCGAAAGTACGCGGGACTACCTTTACTTTTTGTTTACAAATGAAGGAGGGAGAGAGGAGTGGGGTCTAGTAAAAGCGTACGCCATGCATACAAGGGGGGAGTACGCTTGACTCAGCTAAGTACACACGCAAAAAGGTCGCTTTTTGCAATTATTTTGTGATAAGTTCATATGCACGGTGCTTTGTTGTCTCAATATCATACTTTGTTGTCTTTGGAGTCGACTTTCACTACTGTTCTATAAACCACTTGCAGTATTGACGTATGTAGTGAACACAGGGAAACAAGGAGTAGCCAGATATAAGCAAGCAAGTGAGCCCGTTGCATCAAGATTACAGATTCGCTATAATTTACAAGAGAGTATTTTAATCCATATGTCCTACAGTGTTTATACCACTTGCTATGACTATTTTTTTATGATTATTTTTCTGTCTCTCAAATGTATTACAGTCTTTTTCTCTATTGAATCATTGACTGAATATTTAAAAAATTCCCGTTAGAAATGGAGGGGGTCAGGTGGGTAAGAGTATGTACGCAATGGGGGGTCATAGCAAGCATACATGTGCGTACGATGGGGGAGGGGGGTCAAACTTTTGCCATTTTGGTGCATACATACTAACTGAATGACCCCCGTGTATTCCAGGCAAATAATTCCAATCTGGATTCAGAATGCATGGAATGAAGGGGGTATGGGTAATCACGATACAGGACATGCTTATGGTAGAAGAAACATGGAACTATAGATGACTCTCCTCGCGACCAATTATTTATGTTACATACGCTATAGGGTGGCTAATATATTTTTGCAATAGTGCACAATAGTATTGAAGAATCGATACAAAATATTGCACAGACGTATAATTAAAAGCTGCTTGTCATAATTTAAATTGTACATTCGAACCAAAAATCAGATATATAATCAACTGTTTCTTGTGCATAGCAAGCTACAGCTTGATCTAGATCGTATATCACGAAAACACGAATATGAATACGCACAACTAATACGAGAAAACTGGGGGGGGGTGGGGGGAATTCGTAAGAACTTTCAGCTTGGTTTTCACACAAAATTTCTCTTTGCTGAGAGCGTAGGCGATAAAACCACGCTGAAATTTTCGTGCTTCTGTATCTAAATCTAGGAATGTCATGAGAAAAATACTGCACGTGCGATAACTAGCACGTCTAAATTATTTTGTGTGTGCGATCGCTCTGCTAAAAAACTCTACATACACACGCTCAGATCAATATAATTTGCGCGTGAGATCGAACGCGTCAAATGACAAGGCCTGCTAAATTATAACGAGGTTCATTCCTACAGAGGGGTGGGAGATGCGATGAAACGGATAGCTGTGGGTAACACCAATTCCTGTTAGCAACCTGTAAGCCCTAAAACCCCAAGAATGAATAGCTTTGACTATCACGATATCTATACGCATTACCATAAATTCTCTGTTTAGCCCCCCGGGGGCTTATTGACTTCTAGAGCTCTAGAGGGGGCTAAATAAATTTCTTGAAAAGTTTCAATAGAAAATAATATTTTTTAGCTCATAGCAGAACAAACAAAATTTAAATATTGTGTGACAGCTGTTGATATAGAGCGTTTTTATCTGCAGTAAGTCAATGAATGAATTTGGTTCTTGATCGTTTGAGAACTATTGTTTACGGAGCGTAATTAAGCTTAGTTTACTCAACTTCTAAGCTTGGTAGCATTCAATATTCACTTGGCTTAATAGAGCCGGGACGTTAATAAATTTTTAGTCCAGAAAGAGGGCTTATTGGAGAGGGGGCGCTTAATTAAGAGGGGGGCTAAAAACAGAATTTGCGGTATATTAGGGTGTACGGTTGATGTTGTCTGATACAAATTTGATAGCTAAAAACTCCCTATTACAGAAGAAAACTACTAAAATAAACCCACTCAGTCTTCCTGCTACCAAAAATCGCTCCTTAAAGAAGGCGATTAGAAAAATTTCATTAAAAACTCACAAAGAGAGGTAACAAATATTGGCAGGTAGAGTGGGTGAACAATAAAAAAACATTAATTAGATTACAACATTGACATACAAAAACTGTGGCATGCATCTAATATAAAAACAGTGAGCCTGGTGCAAGTTGCACTTCAATTATCAAGATCAGTTCCAAATGTGATGTAAGCTACAATTAAAATATCAAGTACTGGCTCACGAAAGGACCATTACATTTCCGAGTTACAAATAGCTACTCTCCTCCCTTATTACTGTGAGTAAATCCTTGTGAACTATTTTCTGCAAACCATACGGTAATAAATCGAAAATGCGAAAGAAATCAACCACATTTATCTAGTAAATCAACGAAATAAAGTGCTAATTCATGAAGAGTTGGAATTTTGGGTTACGTTTGCTGCATTTGATCTCCATATAAATTGATAATTATACAACAATTTTACGCGTCATCGATAAAATGGCGAGTCAATCGACAAGAGCTCAGCCAACCTTCTCCAGATCGGTTTTAAAATGGAGCTCACCTACAACAATAGAGGCGTCGGTACACTGCTTGGGGAAAGGTCCAAAGGTCTTAAACAGCAAAACAGGTGACATAAAATTATCATCTCTCCTGTGTCATAGGTTGGGTGGATTGTGCTTCTTATAAAAACAGCTGTCCAGTTTCCCTTGCCAATATTGCAAGCCACCTTCTCAAATACCATGACTTTTAAATTAATTAAAAGTGAACTAAAATACGAGGTAGGACAGAGAATAGCACTAAATATGCATTCAATGCTACTCTTCGTAAGAACGTTAGTGATAAAAAGTAAAAATTTTCACGTATAAAAATACGCACACTGAATACCTCAACTGTACGGTATTCTGAGCTTGAATTCGCATTTGGGCAAAGCACTTCCATAATAGTGTCTTACTAGGGCTTCAACCGTATTGAAATGTGAATGATCTGGATCAAGGTAAACTGATCCCTAAAAAATCAATCAAAAATCAAGTACAGTTGTGCAAATCCCTTTCTTAATAATGGGATAAATAGATACAATATTTCGTTATTAATTTACGGTTTTATAAAAGACCATGCATACTTGAATTCTCTATGATCAATAATATGTAACTTAATATTTTCTAAAATGCGGTTTCATAGTCCTGTCTCTTGCCAAAGGCTATTCTAACGACTTTACACATCACCTCCTGGTCACTATGCTTGATAACATATAGCAGGTTGCGGTCATATACCGCTCTTATAACTACGGACAAGCAGTGGTAATTTCTACAAATTTTAATAAGGAGGCTCTAGACACAACTACGCCCATGGTTTGGGTGTGGTCCAGCTACAACCACGCCCATGTTTTCAAAGATGGAGACATGATAATTTAGTTTAATACTCAAATAGTATAATCAACAATAAGAGATGTGTCAATATCCATATGGCAGTGCACAAGCTATCATAACACTTTGGAAGCAAGGCCAATAAACTCCGAAAAGCTAAGCTAATGCAAGAATTCTAGGGGGGCTGAGCCCCAAAATGAGCAGAAATTTTTACAAGGGGGCTCCGGCCCCCTGAGCCCCCTAGAAATCACCCCTGCGGATCAGGTACCAATTTGTGCCCCCTGGTTGGAGGGAGGCACAATTTGTGTTAGCACTTTGCCTAAGGGTGCTACCTCAGAAAGAGGCTTCGGACGGATTCGAGCCCATGACCACTAGTTCAGCAGTTCACCGCCTTTAAGCACTATGCAGCTGAGACCACTAAGGGCCTAATCACGTGAGCACGGTTAACAGGGTCAGCCTTCTTTACCAGGCTAGAATCAGCTCGCTATCAACTGAATGTTTTAGCAAGCATCGCTTCAGGTCATTTGCCATATCAATCTACCCCGGCAAACAGGGCTGGAGCTATGATATGAGAAAATCACAGCCTGCTTAGCCAGGATCTCGGTTGAAGAAAGCGAGATTCTGGTTCGCCGGGCTAGCCTGCTTGCCATACGTTAGCAAGTTGCGTTCTAACAGCATTTGATAACAAAGTAGAGATTTCGGCAAAGCGGGCTGGCCCTGTTAACCGAGCCTATACACTCAGGCCCTAAGTAGGCTGAAATTTGCTTTTATATTTTGCTACATCACCATTAATTTACTGTATATAAATTGAACATTCGATTTCATGATACTGTTGGATCAGAGCATTACTTTTAGGCCTAAGAGAGTTTCTGGGTTCATATGCATTTAAAATTCAAATTCTGAAAAATGTGAGTAAAACTTCAAAATACTTACTGAATTTTCGAATACTTGATAATGCTTGCAACCAACAACAGTATACACCGAAAGTACTTGACGCTAAGAATCAGACGATAAAGTTATGTAGAGATAGAAAAAAATGGCTGCGGCTGACAGATGTGTGGGATTTTAAATATAACTCAGGGTTGGGTGGGACACTAGGAGATCTCCTGGTAGGTCTCCTTCAGACCTGAAGTCAAATTATAAGAATGTTAACATTATAAGCGTAGAATAAGTCTTATGTGCTTCACACCAACAAATTGCTTAAAATGACAAAAGACTGTATCGTTCATGCCTATTATGTCTTTATTGCTTCACTTCATTCTGATTTACTGTTTTCCTGGCTAGGCCGGCAGATAAATAGGTGTCCGACAGTGAATGGGCCCCCCAGTAAACAGAGTTGTCTTATGGTATAATACGCCTCTCAAATGAAGCGCTGCTAAAATCATCTTCTATGGCCATTAAAAGTTATCTTTTGATTCAAATGCGAAAATTCTCATAGCAACACTGGAATATATCCACGCTTCTAAACGTTTTGAATGACCTGGTATCATAATCTTCTAATCTCCTCTCCCGCTATTCAATTCTTCTTAATTGTTGTATTTAAATTATTGTTGAAGTATCCCCTCTGGTCGAAAATGCAAGTGATCAATGTGCCACAAACTGTGCACAAACTAAAAATTTAATCTAGTTCTAGACCAGAAGGGTACCTTAAAGGCGAAGGGGTAGACATTATATTTTGCACCCCCTGGTATTATCCTTGTAGTATTGTAGGGTAGCTTGTCAATTGGTAACTTGTTAATGTAATTTCCTTTATATATAGAAAAAATTTTAAACATTTTAATCATAATTTAAAAGAAGCGATATTTTAATGCATCTGTATTTTCTTTTTCTTAGCAAATTTTGATATTTTAGGCAGGACCAACTGTAAAACAGCTTCTTTACCGAATTGACTTTTGTACCCCTGTATAAAGATGTAAAAATGAAAAAAAATGAAAACACGAAAAATGGTTTGTTATCACTCAAGCATCTGTACACTTTGGCTACCAACTCCTCTGATCATAATCAATAACATACGTACTAGAAAATATTGAATACAGAGGTTGTCTTTTGTGGTACACATTACCAAAAGAAATCAAAGATTCCAAATCTCTCTCTAAATTCAAACGGAAAATTAAAAAATCGGCTGGAATTTCTTGCATCTGTAGATTAAGTAAAACTTTTGCTAAAAATTTAGGGATTTTATAGCTATCGTTTAACATTTTATTTTTGAACATTGCAATTAGGTTTTGTTGGCGTTAATTAGCTTTTAGCTATTTTGTATGTTTGCCAACTGTAAACAAATTGATAATAACAATAATAATAATAAATAATAATAAAATGACAAATATAATACAAAAACAACTGCTTGCCGTTTTCTTTTTGTGGTGAATAATTGATTTACTTTTATTTCAAGCTTGGTAGTNTCGACATCCAATCCAAACCGATCCAATTGTGAAACAACCTTTCCAATCCGATCCGATCCAAAATATTTTCGTTGTGAAATCCGAACGAATCCGATCGGACTGGGTCAGATTCGGACTTGGATAGGTTCGGATCGGGTTTGCACACCATTATTTCTTAAGTCTCAAAAATCCAGTACTAGATTATCTTAAATTTTTGAGCAGACGAGTACTACTTTCTTACAAGCTACTTTCTTATCAATAAAAAAATGTATATATTTACTCTATACGCATGGTTTGTAAGGTTGTGACGGTGCTAACTTTAAGGGCGCGTGGGAGAGAAAAGAGAGGAGATCATGGCGCGCAATGACTATAACAAATTAAGTGTCTCTTACCCCTGAGCTGCCTCGACGAATGAGGTACATTCCATCTTGCTTAATCCCACTTAGCAGGCTGAAACCAGAGAGGATCAATCAAGTTGCAAGCGATGGTCGGGTAAGATAAAAAAGAACGTTAGAATTAAGCTTGACANATGAATCTTCAGAGTCAAATGACAGTAGAGTTATAATGGAAAAAACAAGCTAGATGGGTACTAGAAATATTCAAATTGCCAAATAGCATTACTACAGTTGAGCGGGGTGAGTGGCCAAGCGGTCCAGCCAGTTCCATTAGCTTAACTGAAGTTAAGCATGGTTGTGTACGGTCAGAAACTGGATGGGCGACCTCCAGATGAACGACCAAAACAGATCACTCCGCCGTCCTTCGGAAGGGACGTTAAACTAGGGGTGCCATGCCTGGATGCGGCATGCATAGTAGGCCTAAATTAGCTGAACAAGCTAGGTGTAACAGCCTACTCAAACTAAAATAAACAACAACAACAACAACAACAAGAAGCTAACACAAATACAAAGTAGGCAAGACAAGCACGTACCTTTCAGCTGTTTCTCTTGATAAAGAGTCTTGGAAAACGGAGACTGGTAGTAAGTTCTTTAACTGTCTCTCGAGATCAGACATCTAACATAAAAATAGAGATCTCATTTACATACAGGAACCAATCACAAGACGGTAAAAGTAAAGGCAGGACGCAGCACATGTTCATACTTTGGGTTAGTGTGTGGATCAACCACATAACTGGAAGATATATCCAGCGGCGGGGACCTACCAAGACTTATTTTGTTAGGTAAATCTCCAGGTTAATAATTTTTTCTTGGGGGGAGAGGGGGCAAAACCATGCAAAATTGTTCGTTTGGGGAGCTTTGTCCCAAGTGCCCCTGCAGGTACGTGCCAGCTGTGGATGCGATTGGAAATCGCCTTTCTTCGTCGCCTTGGCTTGGAGTTTCATTAGCAAAAAGCGATTCCGAAGATAGGAAAACAATGAAAGCGAAAAAGGGCGTGACTTCATTTTCCTGGCATCTGAAGGGCATGGGCCCCAACAATCTTCATAATTCTGCACCCCAAATCCAAAGGCAGGGATGGATCTCCCAAATCTGTCTCTGCTTTTGGAGGAAAATGAACTTGCATGAATAATAAAGTTCAATTTTAAATTTGATGCAATGTCGAAATATTTGATATATACTAGCAGAAAAGTAGCCCAGACCCAGCGTGCCTAAAGAGATAAACATTTATAAAAATACACTGATTTTCCTATTAGGCAATGAGAATGCCCTGTGTCGTGACAGCACTGGAATTTCGTAAATAATGAGTTTACGCAACACGATGCGTCTGCTCATGACGAGCCAAAGGAGTCTAGAAACTTGCGCGATATTCAGATTCGCGCCAAAGCTTGCGAGAGGATGGCGTGACCGCGCTCGTTTCTAGACTTCTTTGGCTCGTCATCAGCAGGAGCGTCGTGTTGCGTAAACTCTCTGATAACAAATTCATGAAGCAACCATCGACTACCTGAGAATACGTTTTCGCGGCCTTCAACCCTCCCACCTATACTATAGTAAACAATGCTAAGCACTATTCATTGGAGAATATTACCACCAATGATAGACCCTATGTTTCTTTCTTATCAATAAGCAAAATCAATAATTATCATCAATAAGACAAATCAATAATTCTCATAACACTGTAACATCAAAAAACCTCGTGCTCCTTACTCCTCCGCAGTCCCAGTGTTCACTACAATACCTGATAGGAGCTTCCGATGTGAGAAGTATTAAAAAGGTTTGACTTACAACGTTGGCCCTCTCAGTGTGTTTATTCATACTTGAACCAACAGGACGCCCTCTCCTATAAAGTAATTTATATTCACAAATTAACGTTGGTCCATGAAATCTGTCGTAGCACATAAAACTATGCTCTATCATATCACAAAAAATAAAAAAAAGAGACATGTATACTAATATACATGCAATTAAAACTACCCTGTTCTACCACTGTATGAGTGTTCGTAAGAACAGTTTGGAGCTAAAGTACTCCAAATT